>CM062812.1:740396436-740556436 GCA_031772625.1 Pinus tabuliformis | reverse complement strand
TGCCACAGAAGGTGCAGTGCAGAGACGCCATAGAAGGCGCAGTGCGAAGGCGCAGTGTGGAGGCGCTACAGAAGGCGTGGTGCAGAGGCGCCACAGAAGGCGCAGTGCGGAGACGCCACAGAAGGCGCAGTGCGGAGGCGCCACAGAAGGCGCAGTGCGGAGGCGCCATAGAAGGCGCAATGCGGAGGTGCCACAGAAGGCGCAGTGCGGAGACGCCACAGAGTCGCCATAGAAGGCGCAGTGCGGAGGCGCCACAGAAGGCGCAGGTGTGGTGGTCGCGACGCCACAGAAGGCGCAGGTGCGGAGGTAGTACAGATATCCGCAGATCTATATCGGTGAAGTTGCAGTCCCTGCTTAAAATTTGTTTTAACTGCCTTTGACTATTCTACAGGGTTTTGGGTGCATAACTGATGTTTGGTTACTGGTATTGAGTTCAGATAACAACATGATTAATGACTTATCTTTATGTACTAGATCTGGTTGATAACTCTCATAATATCATTGTATATGTATGGATCTGGTGATTGGGTGATTCAGAAGGTTGTTTGATTATGAGCTTCAATGTTTTTGTTGGGTCCAGTATGAAAATTGGATGAAAAGTGGCCTTTCAGATTATGTGTTGTGCTTCAGTGTATCCAGTCTGAAAATTGATGAAACGTGGTACCTGGAGGAGAGAAGATTGTAGGCCAGCGCCTATGTACTAGTATCTAAGCTAGTACAAAATCTAAGGGAGATCTTTGGATCATTGTAGCAGGTAGCAGCCTGCGTACTAGTAAATGGATCGGCTAGTACAAGAGCAAAGGGGGTTGTAGCTCCCGTACTGGTATAAGACTGCACCAGTACAAATATTGTAAAAGGATTTTCTTATTAAGAAGAAGATTGAGATGACTTGCAGCAGGTGGCTTTTCTCCCGCATTGGGTTTCCACCTTATATCATGGTGTTCATGTGTGTGCCTTATGTGTGATGATCTATTCTCTATTACGGCATCTGTTATCTGATAATATGGTTGATAATGTTCTAATGTACTCATTGAAGATCAATTAACTTAATCATAAGAAGTTGTGGAAGTAGCATATATGAATCTGATTATGGAAATGAAAAAGTTTTATTAATATGATAATACTGATTCACCCCCCCCTCTCAGTATTATTTACAACAATTGGTATCAGAGCAGGTCCTTTAATAGAAGCTTGATCGCTTGAAGGAGATCCGTGGAACAATGGGAAAGAAGCTTAAGAAGAAAGCACCTAAGAAAAAGAAGTCATCTCAGAAGAACTATGACAGTGGGAGAATCGATTGGGGATTAGGTATAAGAAGCTCTTCAGATTCAGAATCATTATCAGGTATGAATATATTATCCTTTGATGTTCCAGCTATCTTTCCTTTTGGAAGAGATGAAAGTGATAGCGAAACTACTGAATTTTTTCTTATGGGTGAACAAGAAAGATATCAAATAGAGGCAGAATTTAAAAGGCTGACAGACAAAATTAGATATCAACAAGATCTATTGAACAAAAGGGAATGTGATTTCAAAGAAGAAGCTACCAAACTAAAGGCCCAACTAGAAGAAGGAAACAAGGTAAGAAAGCTACTCAAGGATAAGGAAGACCAATGTCAAAAATTGTAGCATGAAGTGACATCATTAAGAAAAGAAGTCAACGAAAGAAGCACAACCATCAAGAAACTCAAAGATAGATCCAGCTACTATGAAAATCTTGAAGCTACAATCCTCTCACTAAAAGTAGATCTTGAAGAATCAAAGAAGCAGAATAAAGATCTACTCCAAGCTATTGCAAAACAAGAAAACGAAGTCACCAACTTAAAATATCAACTAGAATGTGCCTTCCGAGTTCGTCAAATGCAGCAAGATCTGAATGAATAACAAGAAAAGGAGATTCTCAAACTAAGTGAACAAATGGAAGAAGGAAGGAAAGCTGAAGAAGATTTGAAAAAGCAATCTCTTGAAAAGGAAGAACAGCTTCAGGTTGAGGTAAATATCTTGAAAGGTAAACTAGAAGAAAAGGATAAGCTTTTACGATTTCAAGATAGTTCTAAAGTCTTGGATTCTTAGTATTCAAAGGTCTCCTACTATAAAGACTGGTCTTGGTTTCCATGAATCTGTTGAAGGTGAATCTAGTTCACAAGGTGAGGCAAGGAACTCTAAAGAGAAATCTAAAGTGATCAACGAAGAAATGAAAGATCAATCTCATCATCAACCAAGAAAAGAGATTCCTCAAAGAAAATCGTTTACTCCTCCTATGAATAATGTTGAATGTTATGTATGTCATAATCTTGGACATGTTGCAGCTAGATGTAGAAGAGGAAGGGTTCAAGACCATTATGCAGAAAGATCATCACATTCAAGGTACTTTTATGGATATTGCTTTGCTTGGAATATGTTTGGTCACAAAGCTGCTGATTGTTACAGGAGGAATATGAAACATGTAAGATGTTATGCATGTAACAAGCTTGGACATATAGCTAAGGAATGGAGGAACAAAGTGTGGGCACCATATCAAAAGGAGAAAATGTCATCATCACGCTTGAAGATATGGAGGAAAAAGGAAGTACAGTCAGAAAAAGGTGGCAGTGCACAACGTACAGACATACCAGAATCAGAGGGAGCTGAAAGTACAAAACTTCAGTGTCCTGAATCTCATATGCAAACTCCATAAAGGAAAGTTGCATATATACGCGAGTTAGTTACTGCACAGTCGCGTATATGATTGTTTGAAGAAAGGCAGTAGGGACAGATTCAAGAGAAGGATCAGTTTTGCTCTAGTTTATAATAATGATGTGTGGATATGATGGTTAGAAGTGTTTTGGTTCTAACTTGATATTGATGATGTCTTGATACTTCTTATTGATATGCATGATCAGACAGATGGCACAGGTTTAGAGGGAGCATATGGACTTAATGCATTATTGGCATTATGGTTAATAGTCCTTGGTGATGATACTTATATGGATAAATGATTCATCTTGCTATGGTTATGAGTTGTTCACATGGTTCTTGGATCAGATTTATGGTTGATTCTCTAATGATGCTTGCATGGGAAGCGCTTAGCTTGAATTCACATCTTCTTGATGTTGAGTCACTCATATGCTACTGTCGTCATATGCATAAAGATCATATATTACAGTTATGATTCCTTTCATTCTTGGCACAAATGGATGAGGATTGTTGGCTGGATACAGGGATGATTATTCAAAGTTGCATTGTTGGAGACATGATGATAATGAGCTCTTATCTATATGATGATAGGATTGTTTCATACATATGTTGATTAATGCAGATATTCCCAATTGATGATACTTGATTCATGTAGATCTAGATGGCTATGATGTTTCTCACATAGAATGTGAAATTCTGTTGATGCGGACATACCTTGATGATTCATGCACTACTACAAGTTGCTGGTCTAGTTGCTGTTGACAGATACTATGGAGCAGATCATAAAGTGTTGTTGCTGATGTTCATCTTATTTAGGTGATGTCATATCAAGACTCATGATGTAATAGTGTCATCTCTTCAGGTCATGTAACGACCTATGTTGGTTTCCCCACTATGCCTGGGATGAAGATGTAATGTATTTGGTTTTCATTTTTCTGATATATCCCCACTTGGTTGGGTGATGGATGTATGTATTGAATATTTTAGGAAGGTCATTTGTGATGTAGAACATCCTTTTGCAGACCTTGCTTACAGTCAGGGGGAGCCTGAGCATGAACAACACTATATAGCAGAGCAAACATTTCAGCTTGTTCTCATAAAGAGCATGATCAGATTGGTGCACCATGACATATACAAAGGGGGAGCTCATTCAGAGATTTCAACAGGTACTGAGGGGGAGCTTATAATGCATTGTTGGCATTATGGAGGATGTACAGAAGGAGATCTTGGATCCTAGTCTGATTATTGCTGCAATCTATCTCTTTCATGGTCATTTATGGTGTTTGGTGGATTATGTCTCTTCTTTATAGATCTGGTTCATATTCAGGGGGAGCATGCTCTTAGGGGGAGCATAACCCTTTGCCCTTGATGTCAAAGGGGGAGAATGAGCTGAAGATTTTGAGGTTGCCATCAAGTCCAAAGGGGGAGATTGTTGGCATTATGATTCTGGTATGGCATTATGATTCTGGTATGGCTTTATGATACATATGTTGTACTTGATGGCAACCCACTCATCTCAGATAATAAATTATAGTGTAGAGAAACGTTCATGCACTTATATGCAGAGAAAAGTTTATTTCATGTAGAGAAAAGTTCACGCACTTTTATGCAGAGAAAAAATTATTTCATGAAGAGAAAAAGTTCACACACTTTCATGCAAGGAAAAGCGCGTATATGTTGGAGAACTTACCTTTGGTCCATGGTAGTTTGTCCTTGGTATTTGAACCTATGGTTTTGGACCATGGTACGCACTTTCATGCAAGGAAAAGCGCGTATATGTTGGAGAACTTACCTTTGGTCCATGGTGGTTAGTCCTTGGTATTATTGAGCCCCATGTTTCTGGGCCACTTGTATTGGTTATCTATGGTATTGATCCATGATTTTAGGAAGAAGCTTGCCTATATAAAGCAAATGAGATCACTTGGCTAATTCATCCTTGAAATTGAATATCTTAAGATCTGAAATATTGGGTTATTGTTTTGAAAGTTTGATCTATGAAAGTGAAGTTGAAAGCGAATCTGTGAAGGGTGATCTCTCGAGTGCTGCAGCTACGGAAGTGCGGAGGCGCCACAGAAGGCGCGGTGCGGAGGCGCCACAGAAGGCGTAGCGCGGAGGTGCCACAGAAGGCGCAGTGCGGAGGCGCCACAGAAGGCGTAGTGCGGAGGCGTCACAGAAGGCGCACTGCGAAGGCGCCATAGAAGGCGCAGTGCAGAGGCGCCACAGAAGGCGCAGTGCAGAGGCGCCACAGAAGGCGCAGTGCGGAGACGCCACAGAGGCGCCACAGAAGGCGCAGTGCAGAGGCGCCATAGAAGGCGCAGTGTGGAGGCGCCACAGAAGGCGCAGTGCGGAGACGCCACAGAGGCGCCACAGAAGGCGCAGTGCAAAGGCGCCATAGAAGGCGCAGGTGTGATGGTCGCGGCGCCACAGAAGGCGCAGGTGCGGAGGTAGTACAGATATCCGCAGATCTATACGAGTGAAGTTGCGATCCCTGCTTAAAATTTGTTTTAACTCCCTTTGACTATTCTGCAGGGTTTTGGGTGCATAACTGATGTTTGGTTACTGGTATTGAGTTCAGATAACAGCATGATTAATGACTTATCTTTATGTACTAGATCTGGTTGATAACTCTCATAATATCATTTTATATGTATGGATCTGGTGATTGGGTGATTCAGAAGGTTGTTTGATTATGAGCTTCAATGTTGTTGTTGGGTCCAGTATGAAAATTGGATGAAAAGTGGCCTTTCAGATTATGTGTTGTGCTTCAGTGTATCCAGTCTGAAAATTGATGAAACATGGTACCTGGAGGAGAGAAGATTGTAGGCCAGCGCCTATGTACTAGTATCTAAGCTAGTACAAAAGCTAAGGGAGATCTTTGGAGCATTGTAGCAGGTAGCAGCCTGCGTACTAGTAAATGGATCGGCTAGTACAAGAGCAAAGGGGGTTGTAGCTCCCGTACTGGTATAAGACTGCACCAGTACAAATATTGTAAAAGGATTTTCTTATTAAGAAGAAGATTGAGATGACTTGCAACAGGTGGTTTTTCTCCCGCATTGGGTTTCCACCTTATATCATGGTGTTCATGTGTGTGCCTTATGTGTGATGATCTATTCTCTATTACGGCATCTGTTATCTGATAATATGGTTGATAATGTTCTAATGCACTCATTGAAGATCAATTAACTTAATCATAAGAAGGTGTGGAAGTAGCATATATGAATCTGATTATGGAAATGAAAAAGTTTTCTTAATGTGATAATATTGATTCAGCCCCCCCTCTTAGTATTATTTCCAACACATACTTCATTTCTTGGCCACTATGTTTCTTCAAGTAAGTTTCTCTTCTTCACAAATTGTTGACACTTTTGGGGGAATACCGTGAACTGTGATTGTTGTAGCACTTTCATTTACATTATCTTTGACTTTCATATCACTAAATTAGAAAACATTAATTGTATTAGTGTTACTTATGAGTAAAAAAATGCTCTCCAATTTAAAGCATTCAATTTGGCCTTGAAATGAAGGTTGTGAAAGCATTTTTGTGAAGCAAGCCAAAATTGCCTTACTTCATTAAAAGGCATGCTCATGCTTCATTTTTTATCTAATCTAATTGATTTAGGTTGTATACTATTTAACTAGTAATTTTACGTGTTGATTTTCTTCTTGTAAGTTTCTGTTGTTCACAAATTGTTAACACTGTTCGAGGGCCACCATGAATTTGATTGGTTCAGCAATTTCATTTACATTAATTTTGACCTTTAGATCACTAAATTAGAAAAATTTAATTGTAACTTAAATGTATTAATTGCATGCTAGTAGAAATTCCTTATATGATAGTGAATCCCATAAGTTTCTCTTAAACCTTAGAATTCAAGACACCATTTTCATGTGCGTTGAGAATTTCTTTCAAGAATTTTCTAATCGATCAGTGGGATTGAAACCATAGATTTGCTTAGACCTCATTGCTAAAAAATAAATAATAAGTAATCCTATTTGTCTCCATTTTCCTTACCTATTTATCTTCAAAACATAAGTAGGTCACTTCACCTAATCTTAAACTTCAAACCCTAAAAAAGTGTATAATATAGAAAAAACCTACAATAGACCCTGCAAACCCTAACCTTTCTCTCTTTATCTACCCCATGACAATATTTAAATGTAATTACTACTAAAATAAGGTAATGAAACCTTACTTATATGGTTTTAACCAAGAAACTACATGTTTCAACTATTAAAATTCAAATTTTATTTTTCGTAGTGCATCACCTTGTTTCCAAACATTCTTGGTGTGCATCATTTGTAGGCACACAAACCCTGCCTTTTACCCCATGAAATCCATGATATTTGGAGTATTATTGAACAAAATAAATATTTGTGAAAAGGTAATAATATTTAATCGTTTTAATGTTACCTGTGAGTAAAAAAATACTCTCGAACATAAGTCATTCAATTTGGCCTTGAAATTAATATTGGGCATGCCATTTTGTGAAGCAAGCCAAAATTTCCTTCACTAAAATGCATGCCCAAGCTTCATTTCTTGGTCAATATGATTGATTAAATTGTATACTATTTCATTAGTAATTTTACACATTAATTTAGTTTGATTAAGTTTATGTTGTTCACAAATTGTGGATACTTTGGGGGTGACATGGTGAGTTGTGATTGCTACAACACATTCATATACGTTAACTTCAGCCTTCAGATTACTAAATTAGAAAATATAATTTTACTAATGTGACTTATGAGTAAAAAAACACTCTTCAATTTTGATCATTCAATTTGGCCTTCAAAAGAAGGTTGGGCATGCATTTTTTTGAAATAGGCCAAAATTGTTTGGCTTCACTAAAATGCATACCCAAACTTCATTTCTTGGCTAATATGATTCATTCAAATTGTATATTTTTTATATAATTATTTTAAACACTTTTACATTTTTATATATTTACTTTGAGCTTAAATATCTATACTGAATATTTCATACAACATTCTAAGTTTTGCTTCGACTTTCCTTATGTAAACATTGTGTATAAGTGGGAAACATAGTTAGTAGGATATTTGGAAAACATGATGCAAGGTTATATCCTAAGGTTAGCAATTTTCTAATCATGTCCCATTTAAAATTTCATTACTGAGAGAGGAATTGGTTTGGCCCGAGAGTGCACATTTGTCCCAACTTGAACATTGGTAGATATGATGAATTACAACATTTCTAGACTTGTATTTTAGTTAGTAATATTTATTTTAAGATAATGAGTATAATATGTATAGAAAATGCTTATATATTTAGGATGGAATGATCATTGCTGCATTTCCAATTAATTATAGGTCACTGTGTGCATTTATTTGAGGCATACAATCCCTACCTTTTAACTTATAAAATCAATCCAATTTGGAGTATTCATGCAAAGAAATTTTTTTATGAGGATGAGTTATTTTCCACCCAAATTTAACGAGGATGTACTCCATGCTATGTGAGAAGGCATGTTCCCCAAAATCTAAAAATTCTCTTAGGTCATGTATAAATAGGAATATGCTTCTAATTTGTAAATAGTAACACATTGGTGACAAGAGTAAGGAGTTTACTATATTTTACGTTTTGTGTATTATTGTTTAGAATTCTAGGACTATTGAAGAAGAGCAACATTGTTGTGGAATTGATTCTCGTGATGATGAAATTTAATGTTTATGACGTATTGTTTTTTTCTGATATTGGTTTTAAGTTTTCATTGTTTAATATTTGTTTAACAATGAAATAATATCTAATTTCTCGAGGTATTATCATGGTATGTTAGCACTCGAGTGGATTTTAAATATTGAATGCTAGTAGAAATGCCCTAGTTCATAGTGAATGCCATAAGTTCTTTCATTATTTTAAACCCTAGAATTCTAGTCACCATTTTCATATGTCTTGAGAATTAAGTTTCAATACTTTTCCAATTGATCAGTGGCATTTAAACGCTATATCTACTTAAACCTCATTGTAAGACAACAAATAAGAAATACTCCTATTTGTCTCCATTCTCCTTCCCTATTTATATTCAAGCCTTAACTAGGTCTATTGACCTAATATTAAACTTAAAACCCTAAAAAATATGTACAACATAGAAAACCCTAATATAGACGCTACAAACCCCAGGAGTTATCTCTTTATCTATCCCTTGGCAACACGTAAACATAATTACTACTAAAATAAAGTCATCTATCCTTACTTATAAGGTTTTAACCATGAAAATTCAAGTTTCAACTATTAAATTTAAAATTGATTCTTCTTACTCCATATTCTTATTCTCTAACATTCCTCCTGTGAATTTATTTGAGGTACACAAACCCTACCTTTTACCCTATGAAATTCATGCAATTTCGAGTATTCATGAACAACGTAAATATATATGTTAAAATTAAAAATATTTAATTGTATTAGTGTCACCTATGAGTAAAAAATTATTCTCTTAGTTTAATAATTCAATTTGTCCTTGAAATGAAAGTTGGGCATTCACTTTTGTCAAGAAGACTAAAATTTCCTTGCTTCACTAATTTTGTTCCATTATATTTCTATTGTTCACAACTTGTTGACACTTTTGGGAAGACACCATGAACCACAATTGCTCCAACACTTTCATTTACGTTAACTTCAACCTTCATATCACTAGATTAGAAAAAATAATTGTATTAATGTTACTTATGAGTAAGAAAATACTCTTCAAGTTGATTAGTTCAATTTTCTGTTAAAATGAAGGTTGGGTATTCAGTTTTGTGAAGCCGCATAAAATTATGTTGCTTCACTAAAATCCACATCCATGTTTAATTTATTGGTAAATATGATTTATTCAAATTGTAGATTGTTTATTTAATGATTTTACACACTTTTACATTATTAAATATTTACTTTGAGCTTATATATTTATACTTCAAAATTCATACATCATTATAAGCTTTGCTTTGACTTCCCTTATGTCAAAGTTGTGTATGAGTGGGAAATATAGTTATGTACGATATTTGTCAAACATGATGCAAGTTTATATACTAAGGTTAGGTATTGTCCAATCATGTCCCATTTACAATTTGATTACCAAGAGTGTAACTCATTTGGTCTAGGAGTGCACATTTGTTATGATTTCGACGTTGGCGGTAATGATGAATTACTACATTAGCAGACATGGATTTTAGTGTGTAGGATTCCTTTTATAATAATTTTTTTTATATGTTGTAGAGAATGTTTGTATCTTTTGGATCGAATCATCATTACCGCACTACCAACTAATTAAAGGTATTGGTGTGCATTTATTTGAGGCACACAATCTCTACCTCTTACTCTATAGAATCAATCCAATTTGGAGTATTCTTGCACAACATAAATTTAGTGGGGATGATTTATTGTCTACCAAAATTTATTGAGGATGTACTTAATTCTGTGTAAGAAGTCATGTTCCCCACACATTTCGAATGCCTCTTCCCACACCTTTCAAATGCCTCTTAGGTCATGTATAAATTGCAATAAAATTATAATTTGTAAATTGTTACACATTGGTTACAAGAGGAAGGAGTTCACTATCTCATAGCTTTTGCTTTTTCTTCTTTGGAATTTTACTACTATTGAGGAAGAGTATCACAGTTGTGGAATTGATTCTCATAATGATAAAAGTTGTTGGTTTATGAGCTACTATGTGTTTTTCTTAGATTTATTTTATGATCCGGATCTTGGGGGCTTACCCCCAAGATCTAAAAGATTGAAATGGATTTTGAAGGAGAGGCCCCCAAGATATGAAAAATTAAATTGCTAGAAGAAAAATAGGAGAATTCCAACTAAGAAAACCACAAAGAAGTTTTTATTAAAGTAGAGAATAACTATAAAGGCTACATTGTGGCGGACAATCTATCCTTTTACAAAATGCGACTTGTTACATATAGCCTTTTTTGGTTACAAGACCATGGGTCAATTCCATAGGTGAATGAATACCATGGGTGCATATCACAACACCATGGGTCAATTCCATGGGTGAATGAATACCATGGGTAGATGTAACAATACTGTGGGTGGATGTCACAATACCATGGGCAAATACCATGGGTGGATGCTACTTACAATACCATGGGTGGATGCCACTTACAATACCATGGGTAAATTCCATGGGTGGATGAATACCATGGGTTGATGTCATTTTATGTTTGGATCATTCCTCTCTCCTTAAGAAGAAATGGTCCACATTGCGTGAAGTTCCCTTCTACGAAGCGTTTGTTGAATATGAAGAGCCATGAAGAGAAGGGATTTATGTGGTTAACCCATAACCATCATGAACAAAGATCTGAGGATAGAGATACCTTGTAATTCTTGTGACCAACTGTGATACAGATAGTTTGCGGCGTAGCAAATGGACTTCGATGAAGTGTGGGTTTGTGGATGACCCATAACCATGATGAACGAAGATCCAAGGATAGAGATACCCTGTAATGCTTGTCACCAATTGTGATACTAACATTGTGCGGCCTAGCAAATGGACTTCAATGAAGTGTGGGTTTGTGGATGGCCCATAACCATGAAAAACGAAGATCTGAGGATAGAGACACCCTGTAATTCTTGTGACCAACTTTGATACTAACAGTGTGTGGCCTAACAAATGGACTTTGATGACAAGGATTTTGTGTAGTTGACCCATAACCGTGATGTTAGTTGTTGATGAAGTAACAAGTGCCTACATAGCCTGGGGTGGGAGGGCACATCTCCAAAGAACCCAAGCCAAATGCTGCTATGCTAAAACTAATGAATGTAAAGCAGATGCCTACTAAAACGTACTGGGAGGGCATGTCTCCAAAGGGAACCCACTCTTAATGTTGCTCCGAAATTAAAATGGATGTAACTCAATCAATATAACTCAGAATATTTATTATAACCTATTTTTGGAATCAGAAGGACCATTTTGCACCTTTCCAGGTGTTACAAATCCTTATCTGGACACTATAGAATCTCATATTCACACTGCAACTTTCCGTCGTCACAAAAGTTCTGAAAAAAGAGCTTATTTTAAATCTGTGATATCTCCCACATCCAAACTCCGATTCGACCCATTTCTTTTTGAAATTGAGAAATTTTTCGAGAGGATCTCAAATATACAATCAGTTTACTGAAGTTCTGCACCAAAATTATATATATATATATATATATATATATATATATATATATATATATATATATATATATATATATATATATATATATATATATATATATATATATATATATATATATATATATATATATATATATCTACCATCCACCAATTGTCGTCACAAACATTTATGCAACATAATGGATTTTAAATCACTAATATCTTCCTCATCTAGACTCCAATTCGGTCGATTTTTTTTATTTTTAATTTGGGTATTTTTCACAAGGAATTCATATCTATTATTTTTTTTTGTAAATTTTGTACTAAAAAATTCAGATCTGATTTGCAAACTCGCCTCCCAAAAACATTCCTGCAAAAAAATGAAAAAAGAAAAACTCTTCTCGCTTGGCCCAAGAAAATGCTCTATGGAGGATGTAGCACATGCCTAAAGTTTGTTGAATATTTCTGCAAAATTCAAAACTAAAATATGCATCAAACCCTCATTCATATGGAATCTTAACCTGCTTTGATACCACTGATCCGAATCTTCGGGGAGGCCCCCAAGATCTAAAAGATTGAAATGGATTTTGGGGGAAAGGGCCCCAAAATATGAAAAAATGAATTGCTAGAAGAAAAAGAGGAGAATTCCCACTAAAAAAACCACAAAGAAGTTTTTTTATTAAAGTAGAGAATAACTATAAAGAATACATTGTGGAGGACAATCTGTCTTTTTACAAAATGCGACTTGTTACTTATAGCCTTTTTCGGTTACAATACCATGGATCAATTCCATGGGTGAATGAATACAATGGGTGGATGTCACAATACCACGGGTCAATTCTATGGCTAAATGAATACCATGGGTGGATGTCATAATACCATGGGTGGATGTCACAATACCATGGGTGAATGAATACCATGGGTGGATGCCACTTACAATATCATGGTGGATATATACTATGGTTGGATGCCACTTATGATACCAGCGGTAAATTCCATGGGTGGATGAATACAATGGGTTGATGCCATTTTCCATTTAGATCATTTTAAGTTTTCATATTTTAATATTTGTTTAGCATTGAAATCTTATGTATTTTATTGAGAGTTTATCATTTTATTTTATCATGTGAGTGGGTGTTCAATACTAAATGCTAGTAGAAAGACACTAGTTCATAGTGAATCCCATAAGTTTCTTTATTCTCCTAAACCCATAAAATATTTAATCCTTAATAAATTCTTGAACACCTACATAATCAAACATAAAACCATAAGCCTCGTCTTTAGACATGCTCTGTTTTCGACTAGATTAGAATAGAGTTTAGTTTATTTTGAAATTTTGGTTGGATAATTTCCTTAAGATAGATTATGTTTAACTCATAGGTTTTCCTTTAGAATGCTTAAAATAAGATAGTTTCTTGTACTTCGAGTACCTAACAATGACATAGAATTAGTTTTAGGAAAAATTCTAAATGGAACATACTCTGTTGATGCCTTAAAGCCTCGAAGCCTTTGAGCACCCCAGTCGATAACTGGAGTAAGTGCTAGTTCTTTTTAAGACATATAAAATGTTTTTCATTAAGTTTAACTCATAGATTTTCATTTTCAATGCTTAACTTAGGAAAGTTCCTTGTAATTTCAATACCTAACAATGACATAAGATAATTTAATATCATGATTCCAAAGGAATTATCAGCGTATCCAACCGAGCCTCGATTTTCTAGTTATGTCATGTTTCAACTCATTTTCCAATATGATTCAGGTACACATGGCAAATTTAAACCACGGGGGGAACTAACCAAGCAATGGAATTAAGTTCCATTAGCTCCTATAGGCATTTTTTGTCAAGGGTGAGTTGGCCACGGTCCCTAGACTCGTGTTGAAGACATTTCTGAAGACATAAGTCAATTATAGAATCTTTTCAATTGAATTATGGCACGTTGTATAACTCTATTTCAATGTAGACTTATATGCAAATTTAATGTTAACACACAAAATACTTTTATATATTGATAAGAGAGGGTTGGCACTTAAGATTATGTAATAGAATTTACAATTTATAGCTAAATTGTATAACAAACTATTTTATGATCTTAATTAACATTTATTAGAATTGTTTCATGATTTATATGTTCGAATTGACATCTTAGTTGTAACTTAATTAAAATTTTATTCTAGAATATAGGTGGATTTTGATGCGATGTAATATGATTATAGTTTTGTTTTATATATTGTAATATTAGAAATATAATAGAAATATTAAATATTGCATGAAATAAATAATAAATTTTCATTTGAATGTTTTTTTGTACAACATGAGTTTTCTAGAAGATATAGTTGGTCCTAAAATAAATCGAAATTATGTTGGGTCTGGTTTATATATTCGAGACGATGACGTTGAAGTAGGAGTGAACATCGAGGCAGGGAATGATGATGATGGCATAGATGATGATTATGATGTCCATGATGATTGACTAATTTTTTGGTAGTAGCCAACGACATTCATCATATGGACTCCATCATGGATCACAGTTGATAAATCACTATAATGCATCTTTTCATGTTTATTATCATATGTATCATTTTCACCTACAGTACCATATTGAGTTATATCATTTTGACATGTATCATTTCGACTTATATCATTTGAGCATGTATTATCTGGGGCTACATTATGTATAGTTGTTTACACAGAAATAATTTTATTTATGAATAATATAAAAATATTGGTTATATATATATATATATATATATATATATATATATATATATCTTGTTATTTTATTCCATTGTTGTGGAGTGATATGTAAATATAAGAAACCTGAGATGTTGTTTATTTTATTTTGATGGATATTTAATGAGTATAATGATGTTGTTTGTTTGTATGGATGTCGATTTCCCTAAAAAAAATTATAAATGGTATGCCATAAAATATTTCAAATGCAATATGACTTACTCTATAATCATATATGTTATTTAAGAGGCATGATATACTTAACTAATTTAGTGGAAATAAAAAATATTAAATGAATAATTGAAATATATAAAATAAGAAACATGAGTTGATAAAATGGAAGTAGAATGTGGCTCTAAAATGGAAATAAAATTTGACATTAAATTGGAAGTCATACTTGGAGCCACCACTGGCTCTAAATAGGAAGCTAAATTGGTTGCTTAAGAGGAAACAAAATTGGAAGCTAATTAAGAAGCTAATCCCAACATTAAAAGGAAGCAAACCCTAAACTTAAAAAATAAGCAAACCTAGGCCCTAAACAACAAGAAAACCTTGCAAGCAAGAGGAAGCAAATGATGAGGCTAACAAGGAAGAGTTTTGGAAGTAAAAAAGGAAGCAACAATGGAATCCAAACAAGAAACACACTAGAAGCAATATTGGAAGCAAAATTTAGCATTATCTAAGAAGCAAAAAATTAAGAAATTTAAGTAGAAAACAAAGAATTAATAATGGAAGCATTAATAGCGGCCAAACTTTGCTTTACCTCAGAAGCAAAGACAAAAGAAATTTAGGTAGCAAAAAAAGAAGTAATTATGGATGAAATATTAGAAGGAAGACTTGTGCTCCCTCAGAAGTAAACAATGAAGCCATTTAAGTAGTAAACCAAGAAGTAATAATGGAAGCTATATTAGAAGCAACAAAGCATGCTATAATGGAAGCCATCTTAAAGGCTAAAGAAGATGCCATAGTGGAAGCAAAGCTAGATGCAACAAGTGATGCCATAATGGAAGCAAAGCTAGACGTAACAAGAAATGCCACAATGGAAGAAAATCTTGAAACAACAAACAAACATTATAATGGAAGCATAACTAGGTGTAAGTTAGGAAGCCAAAAAAAAAGTTATTTTCAATGTCATAGGAGAAGTAAAACTAGAAGTACAAATGGAAGCAAGAATGGAAGAAATTGTTCTGAGCATTATTTCTTACAGTCTTACCGACGTGATTTTCAGTGCTATTTCAGACATCCATGTGAAAATGCATTGTAGAGTCGTGTTTTGCACTGCCAATTGAACCTATTTTGCAAACTCAAATATACTAATTTTTCAAAGTTATTTCCAGCATTAATGGCCTATTTTGGTGTAGTTTACCATTGATTTACCATAGATAGCCATGGAACCCCATATTTAATCATCATCATGATGCTCAAACCATGGTCAATCTTGGTCCCCCATGGTTAGTTAGGTCAAACAATCATGAACATGGTGAAAATTATTAGCTTGGTCAACATTATTACAATGATCAACAGAGTCAAACATAATCATCTTGGTTTTCCATGGTCATCTTGGTCAACTAGATGAAACCATAGTCAACATGGCCAACACTATTAGCTCGGTCAACGTTGTTGTCGTGGTTAGGATGGTAGATATAGTTAAACATGCTCAAGCATGTCAACTAGAGTCAACCATGATCAATTATGGTTAAGCTTACTTAACCATGATTAACCATGGCCAACATGGGCAGTCATGATCAGTGATGGTCATATCTGGTCAATTAGGGTCACTCATGGTGTACCGTACTAAAACGATGTAAACTATGTTTTTGTAGTCAAACAGAGTTAAAAATGGTCACTTATGATAAAATATGGTCAACTTTAGTCATTCATGGACTTCGTTGCTCAATCATGGTCAGCCCATGGTCATTAGTAGTCAATTACATTCACCATAGTTGACTATGGTTAACAATGGTAACCCATCATTGATTATGGTTAATAAGGTAAACCATCTTCACAATGTTTAAGCATGATCAACCTTACTTAACCATGCCCAAGCATAGCCAACTCTTGTCAACCTTATTCAACCATGATTAATTATAATCATTTTTTGTTAACCATGGTCAACCATGGTTGACCATAGTCAAGCACATTCAACCATGATTATCCATGATTAACTATAGTGACCAACATAGACTATGGATTACCATAAGTGACTATTGTTAATTGTGACTATTGTTAATTATGATTATTTATGGTTTCGAATGATTAACAAGGGTTAAACATAGTCAACCATAATCTAATATGGTTAACCATAGCCATGGCCTATAGTAATCAGCCGTAGTGAATGTGTAAACATTCATTATTCAGAACTATACATTAAAATTTTGATTAAAAGGAAAACTGATGGGCAAACATTAAAAAACGATGCATGGTTTGCTAATAAATTGTAAAACTGATCAAATTTATGTTGGGGTACAGTCACAAAGGCTGTTGATAGCAACCAAAGCTCCATAGGTTGTACGCCCATTCAATTCTCTTAAAACATGGATCCTTGCTATAGAAGGTCGACGCTAGTGCAAAAACGTTGACGGTAGTTTTTAGGATTGCTTGCTGGTTTATTAGTGACCATATATCAATTGCTCGTATCTGTGGGTCAAACCAGCCAGTCAGAACCTGATTGGTAGTTTCACTTTTAGATGTTTTTAGGAGGAGACACTGAATTAGGAATTGAGTCAACGTTGAATCGTATTAAGAGTTCCCATCTGGACGAGGAGATTTTATAGCCACCTACTTTCAAGGTTTAGATTTCATAGTTACAGGATTATCATAAAAGTTTTGGACAATATCGTGTCCAAGCGCGCAATCTCAGAGGCAATCTCGCAGAAGTGTGAGCCTTGCGATTTCTCTCTATAAGACTGTTTCATCATATGATATTACATCATCTGTTGTACTGGTCTAGTTTACATATAATCTAACAATATTCTCAATATGATGTTGAGAAAACAAATTTCGGAAGTCCACATTATCAAGCATTAACCCATGATGATACTTTGATAGTTACAGTACTAGCAGAATAACATGTGTTGAAGTAAAGCGAGAAATGGGAGAGAAGGAATGGTACTTCTTTAACCTCAGGGACAAGAACCACAACAGTTCAACAAGCATTCAGAGTGATAGAGAACCACAACACTTCAACAAGCATTCAGAGTGACAGAGCCACGGTAAGGATCGAAAGACTTCAAATTCAGAATCATTTCACTGATTGAAGGGAAAAACCATATAAATTTAATATTATCTTAGATTTTTTAATATCATTTCACTCGTTGAAACAAAAAAAAATACATATTTTTTTATTGTAAATTTTGAAATATTTATGCATATAAGAGTTTCTTTTGGTTATTAAAATATTAAATATTGAACTCTAAATATTCGTATCACATTCAGTGTTCTACAATTTTTCCATTTCAATAAAATGTTAGCTGATGCGGACAATAGCTAGACCCAGTTCTTTTCCTTGTCCGTAAATTCCACTCTGCATTTCAAATTCTGCAACATAACTACATTTAATTCTTATAAAGATACTCTTTCTCTGGATATTAATCTTCTCTGGATATTAATTTTGTTTCAAATTTATCAGTTGGATATCAAATTCACGTATCTCTCTGGTTAATAATCGAAATGTTCTTGAACGCTCAATGCTCGTAACGTTATTGAATGCCCACAAGGCTACTGAATGCCCACAAGGTTATTCCAATCACCGTTCGATGCTCGCCATATCATTTTGATCTTATTTTGGTCTCATATTATTGCCTTTTCTTCGATGTTTTGATGTGCAGGTTCATGAGCAGGTTACCACAAGTTCAGGGTCATGCCCAGGTTCGCATAGGTTCAGGGTCATGCGCAGGTTCATACGGGTATCTGTTTTTGAGCATTGATAATTAATCATATGGTCGATCTTTTCAGCGAATGAGCTACGCGAAAATGGAGAGCCTACTGCCTCTGATGTAAATTCTGGGGAACCAAACAATAATGATATGCAAGAAATGTTTGACGATCTGTAACAAATTTTTCGGAGCTTGCAAATTTTGAACTGCGACAAATTATCGGTAGACATACATCACATATACTTCAATAAATTAGACTATATAACTAGCATTTGCATCTTATGTTGCAAAGGAAACGGCGTAAGGCATAGAGTGGGGAAGAATAGAGACATGTGAATGGACATTGTTGAAAGAAATGGTGGATGATAATGAGTTACAATTGCAATAGTTAGTTATGTGTATTCTGAAAATGGATATTTTGTAAATAATAATAGTTTGTGGAAGAATAGCCACATGTGAATGGACATTGTTGAAAGAAAGGGTGGATGATAATGAGTTACAGTTGAAAGTATTAGTTATGTGTATTTTGAATATGGATATTTTGTAAATAATAGTACTGTGTAGAAAAATAGCAACATGTGAATGGACATTGTTGAAAGATAGGGTGGATCATAATGAGTTATACTTGAAATAATTAGTTATGTCTATTCGAATATGGATATTTTGTAAATAACAGTAATGTCATGTAGAGGTTATCCATTATCCATTTAGTTGTTTTTGTTTATGTGAACATGTTTTTGTACATTATTTTAAAGTAAAGCTACAAAATAGATATATCAATAAAGCTACTTAGCAGCTTAGCAACTTTTTTAGCACGAAAAACAAGCTATATGGTTGTATTATATTCATCCAGCAGATATGTACAACAATGTTGATATGGAAACCATCTGATATGAAAAATGTAATGTGGTTGAAACCACATGGAGAGAAAGGATATATGTAGCCCTATCAGATTTGTTAGATAAAGTTCTTAAGGAAATATATTGCATAATGCACATATGTTCATATAGAATTCGGATGCCTGTGCGTTACACTCCAAATTGTGGGATATAATGAAACCGTTTATTTACAAGTATCGTGATTAATAATTAATGAAAATATAATTGGTTGGTTGTAGTGGTTGGTAATGTAGAAACTCTACCGAAACGCCTAATTCTCTACTCCTGGTCACGTCATCTAGGTCCAGTCACATATTAATCTGGTTCAATTGCTCATAGTTCGGCTCTATAGTTCTCTGTACTTAATCTCATCAATTATTTGTTTCCACAATGATCAATAATTTTTTTATATAATGATTTTAATATTGTTATTATGTGTGAAAAAATGTTCTTATCAAGTTTGTGAAGATGCACCAGAGGGACGAGAAAGGATTCATCGAATGATTGTGCGAATTTAAGATCAAAATTTATGATATCGAAGGGTTTGAAGGTAGAGTTAGCTGGGCTTCTCATTGCGGAGTACACAGAGTTAGTGTCCATTTCATTAAAGCAATTGATTTCAGTATAATCTCTTAGGGTCCATTTCATTAAAAAGACATGGATAAGCAACTGCAACAAGAAAACATATTTAAAAAACACTGCCAGTTATACAAGATCTTGCTTCCACTAGTGCGTGAATATTCAGTGTGTAGGGGAAACTTGCTGATATAGTTGGCACAAGTGAAAACCACCTATAGTCATTCCCGATAAGTATGAAATAGTGTAAACTCAAACTTTCCTTTTCTAAAATAGGTCTTACGAACAAAGAGATAATGTGTCCACCAAAAAACAAAATCCAAGCTGCAGAAGAAATCCAGTAACAAAAGCCAACTCTAAAGTCTAGACACAATGATATATGAGAAAGAAAATAATGAAATAGAAGCATTGTCAAATATCCACCATGCGTTTCCCCTGATATCATTTTGGAGAATGATCAGTACAAGTCTCTCCTATTCCAAATATGTAACTTTCTGGTTAAGAATGTAACTTCAAGCACCAGTTATTGTACATTGAAAATTCTAACAGCTATAGCAGAAAAGGCACACATTTTAAATAAGACCTATTAAGAAAAAAAAAAGATTTACAGTGTGTTAGAAAGCTACAGTTCAACAATAATCATTAATTATTGGAAGACTGGAAGTAGTCAAACATATTCATATCAAACCAATCCAAGAAGAGCATTGGGGGTTTCCCAACGAGCCTCACATTTTTTCCACATCGCATGCAAAGACTCTGGATCTCATGAAGGGGATTGGCTGCCTCTTCATCAGCATTCACTGCCTCAGCTGCATTTCCAACATCATCAATAACTGTATCCTTCCCCATTGGCATTGTTTTGACTGACCGCGTGTTCAAAACGACCAACAGCAAGATCTGCTTAAATACAAAACATGTGCCAGCACTTCATGTCAATCCCCAACTATCAGTAATGATATCCTTTAGACAGAAATAGATATATGTGCCAATCAAGAGCCATCTAAATTTTTTTATCAAAAGACATAACAAGCATGACAGAAGCTTTTTACAAAACAGACAACATATTTCATATCTTCCACATAAACAGTCTTGGAAGAACTTTGAATGGCCAACAAATTGAATTCAGGTGACAAGATTGGATGTACTCTATAGAAGGCTTCTTATCTAATTTCAAAGTATGTTCACAAAATGTTCACTATATCCTGAAGAATTTTTACAAGAGAATCCCTAAGTGACTCAAGGACGGTATGAGTGGAGCTACATAACAGAATTAAGGCACGAGGAAGCAGTTACCATATTTAGGAATCCTAAATATGGCCTATATCTATTACATAACACGAACGTGCGCCTTAAATGAGCAGTTGCAGGGAGTCTAAATGCCTCTGGAACCTTCTCAAACCTGCTATCTTGCTTTCAATTAATCCTCCGACGTATTGATTGTCACTGAATATCTTGCATTGGATTTTACTTTCCGCTTCTCTCTGCAGGTAACGCAGCACATTAACGTGGCCTGAATTAGGGGCAGAACTGTAAATGGCGAATAACCCCATATCTCTATTCTGAAACTTTTTCGTCTCTGCTACAGTACAGCAGCCGCGGCAGCGATGACTGGAATAATTTCCATATGCCACTCCACGGATTTGATTTTGCGTACATGATTGACTGCCAGCCGGTGACGGATCATTCGAGGTAACAGGAATTTGCTGCAACTGAGGTGCCATCTTCAAATTTTTCACATCGAGATTCAACAACGTCTTTCTCCCTTCACAGTTAGACGGTGGCTCTTCTAAATGTGTGCATTTTCATGAATATTTAAACGAGCGAGGGCAAGTGCAAGGTCTCACACGGAGAAGAAAGACACGAAGAGTCTCTGCAGGGAAGAAAGACATGAAGAGTCTCTGCTAAGAGTCTCATCACCAACAGAAGAGTCTCATCGCCAGCAGGTAGTCTTTGCGAAGAGTCTCATTGCCAGCAGGCCAGGCCTGGCCTTTCATGGCCCATTACCATGGGAAAAAAATAATTTTTTTATGAAAAAACAGATTAAACGAACAGCAGAAAACACTCCAATCATCTAACACACATAATTAAACTGCAACAACGATCTCCTTTTGTTGTTGCTTTCCTTAAAATGACAAATTCAAATTCATATGAAGTTTTCGTTCATTCGAATTTTGTTTTCAACCTGAATAGATCTCCTCTCCTCTACTATGAATGTCTTAGTTTAGAATTATATAAGCTTGACTTAAATGCAAACATGTATAATAATATACAAAGACTTTCGTAGTTAAGAGCCTGATAATGAAAATTTATTGAACACTATGTGCTGTATATTGTCGAGGTGTTAGAAGTGCCTAAATAGTGAATCTAAGAGTGTGGTGTTTGAAATGGATGTGTGATTATTCTGGTTGGTGTTAGTGTTAGATGGCCTTTAAGTGGATTGCAGATTTTCTGAATATTTGGAAATTCTATGGATATGGGCGTGGTCAATTTTTTCACTGGGCTTATGTTCTTTAGATTCTCAAATATTTGGGGAATCTGCAATCACTTAAGCTTTATTATTAATACTATCAGTGTAATTACATTAAAAATATTAATGGGATTGATATATGCTAAAGCTTTAAAAAAAAAAAAACTAAAACCAAAACTATTACAACAAAAAATTATTGCAATAAGAAAAATGTTTTACCAATGTACATATTTACATTAACCATGCATAAAAAGGTTGTGTTATTTTAACTTGCTAAAACAAAAATTACACATATTATTGTAAAATTGTCTATTTTGTTAAATAAAATTTGCTTCTATATTAATTTCCCCATCTAATTAGAATATTAACTTATTAGAATTGGAATAATCTCAATTCTCTCATAAATTGGTGGGCATGTGTCACGAATCTAATTTAATTTAAGAAAAAAAAAGAGTTACATGTCTTATTGTAAAACGGACCATTTTGCTAAATAAAGTTTGCTTATATATTAATTTCTTCATGTAATTAGAATTAGAATTTATAAAAATTGGAATAATCTCAAATCCCTAGGAAATTGGTGGGCAAAGAGTCATGTGACAAATCTAATTTTTTAAATTTATTAGAAGTCAATGCAACCTAACAAACTCAGTAACACACTACAACCGTTGATAAACATTAAGACTAAGCATTTGTTGAGCATATTCTCCTTAATCAATTTAGGTGGTCAATTAAAAAAATAAAATAAAAAAGTCAAGAGATCCTCATCCACCTTAACTTGAAATAAGAACCCTTCAACAACTCTTATTATTATTATTATTATTATTGATCAGCATAGATTCATCTTAACCATGGATCTAACATGAGCCTAGAAGGATAAAATTTGTTGAGGTGCAAACTTATTTTAGACTGCAAAAAGAATGTGTATTTTTTTATTGTTTAAATTGTTTTTTTAAATATTATAGAGATCTCCAATAACATGTGCATCGAAGTCATATTAAAATATTTTATTCATAGCCCATATTAGATTCAAGGTTAAGATGGATCTATGTTAGTTGAGCCCAGGGACTTATTCTATAGCCTTGTGTGAAAGCTATTTGTAAGTATGTCCTTCCTTTTAAGCTATTTGTAGGTATGTCCTTCCCCTTAAAAAAAAAAATGTGAGTAAGATGTTTAACTCTTATGTTGTTCAAACATATTTAAAGAATGATATCAACTTCATATATATATATATATATATATATGTATATATATATATAATTGTTAAAATAAAATATTTTAATTTTATTCTACACCACATTAAAATATTTTCTTTTATCATTTTTTTTTCTTTATCAATTTTTTATATAGATATATATGAATTTTATGTGATAAGTTAAAATATTTTTGAAAAGTATAAGGTTTAGAATATTACTTACATAATTTTGTTTTTTACTCTAATTACTTTACATGGAATTATGTTATGTCATAGGAACAACTAATTAAATATGCATTATTATTATTATTGATTAATAATAAACATAATCATAAGAAATTAAGAATGGATTGAGGGAATAATTATGCAAAGTGAAATTAAAAAAGTGCTACATAATAATTAATATTTTCTAGCCTAATTTAGATAAAGCTAAATTAAAGTAAAATACTAAATTTAAGATAGTGTTAAGGTTTATAATACAGTCAATTTAGGTTTTATTTATTGACAAATTGAAGTACTTTTTTCATTGTAATTTTTCATAGTGGCCGCGGAGACGAGTGTCAATAATGTGTTTGTTGAGAAGGTTGTCTAGAAGATTTTACTTTTCTTGTGTAAAGGATAGATAAGTATATTTTAAAGAGTAGTTTTTTTTGTGAGATATATGTGAAAGATAGATTAAATATATTGCTTAAAACAATATAACTAGTACAACCACATTAAAAATATTAATATGGTTGATATAGGCAAAAGCTTTATAAATATAATAAAAACAACTATTGCAACAGGAATAATTCCTTACCAATGTACACATTTACTTGATTAATCATGTATAAAAAGGTTATGGGTCAACTTTCACTTGAGAAAAAAAGGAATTACAGATTTTATTGTAAAATGGACTATTTTTCTAAATAAAATTTTCTTATATATTAATATCCTCACCTAATTAGAATATGAACTTAGTAGAATTGGAATAATCTCAAATCCCTAGGAAATTGGTGGGCGGGGAGCCATGTCGCACAAATATAATTTAATTTGAGAGAACAAAACGAATTACACATATTATTGTAAAATGAACCATTTTGCTAAATAAAATTTTCTTATATATTACTTTCCCCATCTAATTAGCATATGGACTTACTAGAGTTGGAATAATCTCAAATCCCCATGAAATTGTGGGCTGGGAACCACATGGCATAAATCTAATTTTTTAAATTTATTAAAAATCAATGCAACCTAACAAACTTTGTAAGACACTATAGCCTTTGATAAGCATGAAGACTAAGCATATGCTAAACATATTCCCTTGAGAATCTATCTAGGTTGTCATTCAAAAAATAAATAAAAAAGGTCAAGAGATCCTCATCCATGTTATGTTGAAATAAAAAGTCTCAGGGAAATATTAAAATTGGTGTTGCTTTAGTTATTTACTTAGTTATTTGTTGTTTGAATTGATAACCATTTCAATTTCTTATCAATAATTCTTTACTAATTTATTTTATTTGTTAAAATTTATTTAATTTTCATTCGGTTAAATGAAAATGTGTAATAAACAATAAATACCTAGATAATATAAATAAGTGGTTTTTATTTTTTAAATAATTATATAATAACTAAATGAATCCATATTAATTTTCTAAAGTGTGTAACTATTTTAAAAATATATTAAATAAAAAATTATGGTTGGAATCATTTTTTGGGTAATAATTAATGATTTTACTTCATTGTATTTGTTTATGAATAAAGTTATTTAATTTGACTAATAAAATTATAAACTTATTAAGTAGCAATATTTATTAATTTTGAACTTGTTAATTAATAATAATTATTAAGAAAACAATTTAAATATTATAAGATAATTTAAATATTTTTTAATTAAAGGTTAATAAGATTTCAAAAAAAAATGTAAATAGATATCTGATACAGAAAAATTAGTTGCCTATTAAGAGGCAAAGGCTGGCAAAAGTTGACATAAATTTTGGTAGGAAGTAACCATTAAAAAGTCTACACATTTACATTTTTACTTTCACTTTGTAAGTATGCATATTTAGATTTTTACTCTTACTTATTAAAATGTTAAAGAAACCATAAATAATGGTGGGTAGTAACAAATGTATGTAAACTTATTTATTTACATCATGTTCCTATTCAATTTTCATGCAAATACTTCCTTAAATTATGGTGGGTGGTAAATTATTGTAAATAGGTTATTTTCATGAGCTATTTTGGAGTATCTTAACTTTTGGATTTTCTTGAGCTATTTTGGAGGATTTTAACTTTTGGATTTCCTTTAGCTATTTTCCTGAGCATTGTGCCACACAAGAAGTTGCAATAACAATAATTATAGAATTATAGGTGAACCAATCATATTGAAGATAAAGAATTTTAAATATTAATAAAAATAATAAAATTTAACCAGTTAAACTATAGAGAAGGTGTAATTTTTTTTGGTCAAAAAGAAAGTAATACATGGTCAAATGAAAAAAAAAAAATCATAATACCACACCTATGTAGGTTATAATAAGATATATAGTTCAAATTAAATTTGGGTTAGCATTGAATATTTCTATTAAATTACAATCAAAATATCAATATATTAAAATAGTATTAAATTAAAATATTAAGTTATTAATGATGATGACTCACATCCACTGAAACTAATGAGGTATATCGAACCTCAAGAAAGAGGTTAATTGATACCTTTTAATATTATATTTCTATGATTAGAGATAAGGGAATAAATATTTCCTATATCATTATAATTTTGGAACAATTGAATAAAATTGGTAGTGTGGCAAATGTTTTGGAAATGACCATGGTAGTTAATAAGAGCGAGGAAACCGAGGAGGAAATAATAGGACATATAGTTCAAATTAAATAAGGGTTAGCATTGAATATTTATTTTAAATTATAATCAAAATAGCAATATATTAAAATAGTATTAAATTAAAATATTAATTTATTAATGATGATTACTCACATCCAGTGAACCTAATGAGGTATATTGAACCTAAAGAAAGAGATTAGTTCATACTTTTTAATATTTTATTTCTATGATTAGAGATAAGGGAATAAAGAGTTCTTCTATCGTTTTAATTTTGGAACAATTCAATAAGGTTGGTAGTGTGGCCAATGTTTTGGAAATGAACATGGATGTGAATAAAAGTAGGGAAATCCAAAAGAAAATAATTTTCATCCTCAAGCCTATCACATACTTGACATATTATTTCATCCCTAGGTGTTTTACGAATAGACCAATTCTTGGTTTCACTTTGCAACTCGTTGGAATTAGTGCTTATCTTTGCAATGTTCATTTTGCTCTTCGCACTACTAAATATGGAGAGACAAGTATGGTAAGATAAAATTGAGTTGATCACCTCCTTATATTATCTTAGCTTCCTTTTCCCCTATGTCTCATTATCATGCCACAATTTGTCCTTAAATTTGGAAGTAATAGTATTTTTTATATTATCTTCATTCTCCAAGATGATGTCCTCCTTTAACACTGACTAGTCGAGAAAAGGATATGCATCCTTGTACCAACTAGACATGAGCCAGAGGTGGTCGTTTTGAGTAGAGTTAGAACAAATTTTTGTGAACCTCTGAGTTGTTATGCTTTGAAAATTCCTCTTATACATCATATAAAGAAACATAGTCATACTTTTAATGGTAGATAGGCTAGCTTCAGTTGAAAGGATAGGATAAGGAGCATTACCTTTAATCTTGAGTTTGTAGGTTATAAATTGGTTTTGGAACAACTTGATGTTCCTCCATGATTCTATATATAGACTACAACCCCAAACCTCGCATCTATATAAAATAATAGGGGTGACCAGAGTCTCAAAGTGGAACATTTGTTTTACTCCAAACCCAAATATCAGACATATTGCAATTGCTTTCAAGCTCATAATAAGATTTCCAATCACCAATAATCCTTTTCTCAATTCTATAATTCTAATTCTAAATATTTGTATGAAGAAACCTTCTCCAAGTAATTTTTATCATAGATGAATTGTCATGGTTGATCATTTGGGGTTTAATTATCATGACTTTAGTCTTATCGACATTAGCAATTATACCCATCTTTGAGAAGAAATCATAGATAATTTTAATTTGATTGACATGATCCGGATTGGAAGATTATATCGTTTGTCATCCTGTCAATTCATTTGGAATGGAAAAAGTGGAGGAATGAACTCACGTGGCCATTTTTACTCGTGGGACCTAGTTCCCAAAATGGGGTATGAAACCTTCCAAGAGTATTTTGAGGCATCAAATGATGGTTTTTAGGGGTAAATTTTTTCCCTTTAATGTGACATCATTACATGTTGTTCTAAACTCATAGATATTTCTAGAATTGCAAGAAGCACATCGATAAGATCCTGTGTAAAAAAGTTATGCCACATAAAAGTTGACCTTCTTATTTTCACACCTACAATTAGGGAGGATGTCGTGTCAACCCCCATTATTCATTGAAAAGGGGCTAACCATATGTTTATGATGTAAAGGAGTCTATATGAGTTTATATTATAACTTTATTTAAGAGTTTTTGTAGTCAAATTTAAACACTAGTAGACTATCATGTTGTGTTATAACCGGGCCACTAGGAAGAAGAGGCATTCCTTTTTTTCAAGAGATTTTTGTTCCATAGAAAAGAAAAGGTAGCCCAAAAAGATAGGAGGTAGAGCAAAAAGAGAGGATTCATGCACTATAGCATCCCATAGGTAACAAGCATTACTTCTTTGTACCTAGAACAATATTTTCTAGACAGAGAAAAAAAGTAAAGGGACCTCACCTTCTAGTTGGGTTTTCTCTCAAAAGGGTTTCACAGAGCATATTTTGTGTCTTATGTCTGTGTCTGAGCTTGTTTTTTAGTTCTATACTTTTCTACATAATTTCCATTCCCATGCATGCACTAGTTACAGTAAAATCTAAAAATTTATAGATTAAATAAAATTATAATTATGTAGAATCTCATATTTTTAATATAATATTATTAGATTTATTGTGATGAACTATCCCTTGGATATTATATGTCCAGTGGAATATCTGCGGAATTTTACAGATCATTTGGTATGAGAGCAGATTTCTTTGGGCATTTGTGGATATTTGCAAGGGGTCTCGGTTGGCAGGGACGAAAATTGTAAAACTCTAATCATGGTTGATGAACTTGTAAACAAAACTTTGGATCCTATAAAGGTGATGTTTTCATGGATCGAACAACAAGTCAAGGATATAAACCACAATGTAAACATCCTCATGGTGACCCTAACTAATAATATGAGGATATTTGGATAAGATGGGGGTTAGAATGTACGCGAGAAATTAGAAGGGGGATTGGGAGATCTGGAAGACACGAAGAAGTAGCCAAAGAAAGAACCTAGAAAAGATCAATTCAATTCGACTATTGTAAATCATTGTTTGTTTGAAATGGAAAAGAAATTTGATATCAGGCAATATCATAACAAGATTGATGCTATGAGGCTGAACCATTGGTTGCAGCAACTGGAATTTTATTTTAGCATTCATCAAATTCAGGAAGGACAAAAGATCTCATTCATGTGAATTAACTTAGAGGGCCATGCACTACCTTGGGTGGGAAGCCACACTGAAAGCCCGAGGATGGAGGGAGAACCTCTAGCGACTAAGTGGGAGGATTTCAAAACCCTCATTAAGTCAGTTTTGTCCCATAAGGTACGTGGATGATTAGTGGATTTGGTGGAATTACTTCACACAAAACTCAGGCCAAAGTGTGTAGGAGTACACCATAGAATTCAAGAAGACGACTATAATGTTGGGTATCTCTCTAGATAACCTATATGTACTCCTCAAATATTTGGGGGGTATGCACTGTAATTTGCATGAGAAAGTGATGTTATTGAAGCCCAAATTGGTGGACGAGGCTTGTGTATAGGCATAATACCCTAACAACATAGGTATGAAGAGGTCGCAATCAAGTGGATCGAAGTAGAAGAAGTTGTTAGCACTTAGTAATTTCCTTTAGGCTGAGAAAGGATTACATATGTAACCTCATACCACTTTTAGGCTAGGATCCAACCCTACTAGTCTTGGACAGGGATCTCTAACTACGGTTTTCCTCAATCAACCTGATAACAGAGTGATTTATGATATTAGGATGGTTATGAGGATCGTAAGAATAGATTGTATTTACTATTTGAAGGTAGGTAAGAGAATAAATGCCTACTCAAAATAGAACTAACTTTAGTTAATGGTTCAAAATATACAGGAATATTGAAGGTGAATTTAGGCACGGGAAGGATAGGAAATTTTTCTAATAATATAACTTTATTTCATTGTAGGGAGGATGAGTGCAGAGAATGAGGATGACAATCAGAGCATCAAGTCATAGATGAATTCAAATTGACATTAAGAGGAATAGACACATAACATGTTTAGCTTATATAAAATAGAGCACAAAAATGAATTATCCAATATTTACTCTTAAGTGAAAAAATGAAGACATATGTTTAAACCACGGAACCATAAGATAAAAATGATAGCACAAAGGAAAATGTACCAACAAAGGTCTGACATAAGAATCCCTATCAAACTCCTTTTTGCTTCTTCTATTCACTTGAGAAATTGATACACAATACCAAAAAGTAGCCTTCCTTATGAAATTTACTAAAATATGTACAATACATAAATCCTATTCTCATGATTTCTAAGTGCATCAAATATTAATTACACTACAAAATTAGATTTTCAAACTATGACTAATATCCTACAAACTAGGATCTAATCATTCACTAAGATCTCGATACAATCCTCTTTCAAAATAAGTGGGAAGCATATTAATCTTCACATCTGTGAGCTAGAAGCTATGTTGACACTCAAAACAAGCTAGAGATACTAAGATGGGAAATATCAAACTCATTTATGATTTGTGCAGTAGGTCTGTCTAGAAATGAAGTGTTAGGATCTTAAATTTCTAGAAATGTAGAAACACAACGCAAAATTGCAATGCTTGATGGTTTTGATGCCTCGGGTCATATCTTGAGTTTATTGATAACCAAACACATGTAAAACAAATTTCATAAGGATACTTCCCCTTTTTAAGTCTTCCCTTACTATAAAAAGCTCAAACTTTAGGAAACTCTTCTGTAGAAAAAAGAGTAGTATGAGTTTCAGAAGCACAACACCGTATGTTTTTATAATTTTAGTGACCAATGATATTTTAAGACAAGTTGCCCACATTGATGATGATGCAAAAACTGCAATGATCATATCACATACCTCCTTCGAGCCTTTCTTCATAGAAAAATACAAGACAATCATCTCCACACCCAAAAGCACAACAAAGAAGGAGAGTGACTGATATTTTTTTTAATATATCCTAAATGGTAAGCCATATTTTTATGCTTCCTTGAAGGAAATTTAATATCATCATAAACCTTCTCCACAAAAAAATTGAGCGAAATCGGACTCACGGATATTGGGAAAATCCAAAAATGGTTGTATAATATAGTGCCTTGTTTCTTGAAAATTGTGAAGCTTTTTGACCTGAAATTAAGTGGGATTATTGTTCTCACCACCATGAGTCACTATAAATATTTCATTATAAATGGGTACAGGTTTAAGATATATGGTGAAAATACGGTGATTATGTGAAAGTGCAACGCTCTAAGCTTATATTATCTTTGGCCATCATCTAACATGTTGACAGTATTGGGTTGATGTGGAATGACCGATTCAACATTTTTAACATGTGAGACTTCTCCTAGGAAAAACAAAAACCTTGAAACTCTAAACCTTTTTCTTGCAGTAGAAGTGGAGTCCCTCCCTTGCTTCCTTTGCACAGCGAACAAGAATACCACACACCGAACTTCTGATGGAAGAAGTGGAGAGCTGGGATATCATGGATGAAGGTAACCATGCAAATAACCTCCCAATGTGACTACTAGTAGAGTTGATGGTGATAATCATGATTTAAACTTGGAAGACCAAAGTGTAGCACTTGGCAAAATCACAAATGTTGTCCTCTTGACCATTGTCTTGTTGATGATGTCATGACCAATCATGATTTGAGATGTAAAATGACTTAATACACCTAAATTTTGTGCCCATGATGAAAAAGCATGGAAGAACAATCTTTCTCAATTCGTTGATGTAACTTGACGCCTACACCTACTTAACTTAACTCCTTATGATATAAAAAGCATATTTTGTAACTTTTGACACACTTTTACATATTTAAAAATGAATAATAAAATATTTATTCCACCCTATGACCTAAAACTTTATCTTTCATAAGATCATAGCCACACTTTTATCCTTTGGACAAAATTTGAAACACAAAATTTATTTCTAACTACTATGACTACAAGATACTGACAGGAAAAACAAGATGTTTCTGAGGGGAAGAACAAGCAAAAAGGGGGAAAAGATAAAAATACAACAACCACAACATAGAAATACAAAGATCCTAACAACCACTAGAACCACTCCAAGATTGGTGGCCTTACAGAGGAGTAATGGAGGTTTCATCTAGAGCTAAACCTAAAGAACAAGAACAAATATAACAAGAAGAAGAATCTCTTGGCTGCAAATTCGAGCAACCAAGTTGAAAGCAGCTCAAACATGTATGAGAAGATCATCTATACATTAGTGAAGAAGGAGATGAATCTTAGTAGCATTCAATAATAGGAAGAGAAAGAAATGACCAAACTCTTCCATATAATGGTACAGGTCAAGAAGACAAATATTGATGCTCTATTTGACTCAGGATTGCGAGCACATCTCGTTGCGGAAAAGCTGGTCAAGAATTTCCAGTTGGAAATTCATGATCTTCCAAACCCATATTCGTTGGGATGGGTAAATAAGGATGCAGAGCTGGAGGTAACTAAACAATGGAAAATTATATTTCCTATCAGTGCTGATTTTATTGATGAAGTAGATGTGGTTCCCCTTGATGTATGTGGGGATGTATTTTGGAGTCCATGCATATACATGTAAGATGAAATATTCATGAGGAGATCTAACTAATACTGACTTGTCAAGGATGGAAAATTTTTCATCATCAACACACACAAAGGCAAGTCAAAAATTTCACTAGTAAGTGCAAACAAGCAAATAAATTGATTAGTTTCAACAATAAGTATGTTTTATTATTTTTAAGAGAAATTTTGTCTGATGAGGAGTCAATAAGAGGTAGGGAATCCTTGGAGGGTTTTACTAAGAAAAATAAACAACAATTGGAGGAGTTTCTACAGGCATACATGGATGTGTTATGAGAGCCCAAAGGGTTTCCACCAAAGAGAGAAGTGCAACATGAGATCTAGCTATTGTCAGACTTCCCATTGCCAAATATGGGGTTGTATAGGTAGTTCGTTATAGAAGCAAGTGAAGTTAAGAAATAGTTGCAATAACTACTAGTATAGGGTATCATTTGATGTAGTACATATCCATTTGGGTCACCCATCATCATTGTGCCACAAAAGGATGGGACTTGGAGGATGTTTATAGATTACAGGGCGTTGAACAAAATCAGACTCAAGAACAAATACCCTCTGCCTAGGATACATGATTTTTTAGATCAGTTGCAACAAGGAAAGTACTTCAGCAATCTGTAATTGAAGTTTGGATATCACCAGGTCCGATTCAAATAAGAAGATACATGGAAGACCGCCTTTTAAACCATGAGAGGTTTGTATGAGTGGCTAGTTATGCCATTTGGCCTATGTAATTAACCATCTACATTTATGTGCTTATTAAATGATGTATTGTGCCTTTTGCAGATTGATTTGTTATTGTGTATTTGGATGATATACTGGTATATAGTACTACCTACGAGGAGCATATGTCACATATGACACAAGTACTAGAAACATTGATGAAGCACCAACTATTAGAAAATCTAAAGACATGCGAGTTTCCACAACAATCTTTGGTGTATTTGGGGTATGTTATCAGTGGAGGATAGCCGATGATAGATCCTCCCAGGATGGAGGCCATCATGAAATGTATGGTGCCTACCAGTGTTTATGAGTTCAGAAGTTTCATTGCAGTAGAAAAAAGTACCTAAAGAAATTCATAGCCTCATTTTTAGTGGTAAAAACACTGCTCCATGCCATAAAAACAAGTTAAAAGATTTTCTAGTGGGGGAAAGGTCAGGAGAAGGATTTCGATGAGCTAAAGAAGAAGCTCAATTAAGCACCAGTTATGAAATTACCAAAATTATAGCGTCCCTTTGAAGTGGAGACAAATGTGAGTGGATATGCAATGGAAGTTATCTTGATGCAAGGGGGGAAGTCCTATATGCCATCATTCTAAAGCATTTCATGGGGAAGTTCTTGACTACCATACCTATGACAAGGAACTCTATGTTGTGGTGAATTATGTGAAGAAGTGGAAGCACTATCTGATGGGAAAAGAGACAGTAATCCAAACAGGTCACCTGTAACATCCTTGGTGAAAATTCCATGTAATAAAAGTAAATAGAGGCAAAATAACAACCACAGATGATGGGACACTTGTTCCAAGGAGAATTTTGGGAAAATCCTAGTGATGGGGATCACTTGTGATTTTTTATGGCTAAGGGAATTGGCAAACGAAATGACAAAGGATTTGGAAAGGAAAAATAGCATTTTGCCACATTAAGTTATGAAAATAATGGAAATTAGGAGAAAAGGGAGATGAAAGGTCAAAGGTTGCATGTGAGGAGGAAAATGAAGGAAAATAATGCAAAATGAACAAAATAGAGATCTCATTCATAAAAAGGCTTCTAAGGATCAATTTGTAACCCTCTGTCAGTTCAGTTTTGTAGCTTTCTCATACTCTTGGAGACTTATAGTTTTCTTGGAGCACTCTTGGTGGGTGTGGCATACTTGGATTCTTGGAGAAAGAAGACAAAGGAGGAGCATGAAAGCACAAGAGGGCATCAAGATCAAAAACTACATCATATTTTCTTGCAGGTACCAAGTTGCATGTATGTTTTCTTCACTATTTTTGGCATGCATGGCATATGCATGTGGATTCTTCGTCTTGATCTCTCATTGGCATGAAGGATTTCCTAGATTAATAGTGGATTGCCTAGCCTTTCTATTTCTTGGATAGCCATGGTGATTGTTGGTTTACTTTCATTGTTTCTTTTTGGTTAGTTCTCATGTTTCCTTAGCTTGGGTTGAGTTGTTAGTTCCTGGAATCCCTGGTTGGGCAAATGCTCTAGAAGCCCTACAACAACTTGGGTTCAGTTACTAGTCCTGGAAGCCTTGGTTGGACAAATGCTCTAGAAGCCCTTGGTGGGTTGAGTTACTAGTCCTAGAAGCCATGTTTGGAAAAATTCTCTCGAAGTTCCATATAATTTTTGGGTTGAGTTACTAGTCATGGAAGTGATCCAAAATGGATTTTGGTACAATGCTAAGTCTAATTGTTCCTCACTGAGGAAAATGAAATTCCAAGGAAGTTCCAGAAACTAGACCCATTTATGAGATCATCCCTTTGTGAATCTACTGCAACCTGAATGGGAAAAAATGGACTTAGGATGCAAAAGTTATCGCTCAAACAAGATGCCCCTTGTTCCTTAGAAAAGGAGGCAAAATCATTTAAAAATTTCCCAAAAGGCTTTATGAAGAAAAAAACACATAAGAGGTCCTCAGAGACATACATGCGATAAGACTGGGCCAATGAGATGGTGCGATCACTGAAATCGACGGATAGGCATCGGCGGTGGCATGGGCCTTGAGGTAGGACCCCGCGCCGAGCAATATCACGATTGTCGAAATGGGTGAATCGCAATCGGAAATGCCACGAGGCAGAGATGAGACCCTAGGCCAAGTGATATCAAGATCGCCGAAATCGGTGGATGACAATTGTCGATGCCACTATGCAAACGTGTGACCCCAGGCGAAGCGATATCGTGATCACCAATATCTATGTCAATGGATCGCGTCAGCATAGGCCATGCCATATGACTTACCCCAGGTCCACGCGATATATGCAATGTGACGAAAATGAACCCGAAATGATTTTGTAAATGCCAATATATAATATTTGAAGTTTGTCTAAAAGCCAGTTTACAGGTTTTTTCAATATTTTAATGTATTTTTAAAATATAAAAGGGGAAACCGTGAAACATGGGCATTGCAACTTGCGATAGCGATTTCAGGTGGACCCGATAGAAATATAAGGCCGAATTCAGGACATTTGAAGTCCGATAAATGGAAAAGTGAGGATTTTTCCTACGTTTTAGTGTATTTCTGTGTGTAAATAGAGAATGGTATTCTTTGGGATTTCAAAGTACTGAAGGTCCCTTCCATTGCAAAACAGGTGGCCACAATACCTTGGGATGTTAGTAATGATTGTTAAACACTGTAGAAGGATGATAAAGGGACAGCAACCAAGAGCTAGAGAGCTAGAGAGCTAAAATGAATAGACAAGCGTCGATAGGCTTAAAAGTCATTCCATGATAGAGACAGGGGGTTGTTGATTCTGAGAGCACGGTTGAGAGGCATAAGCAGGAAGTGCAGCGAGCTAAAGGGGGAGAAAGCCTGAGAGTGTGATTAATAGGTAGCAAAGCTACAGAGAGGTCGCTGGAAGGTTTCCAAGGATTGCTTGGAGGTCAAGCAGATCATAGAGGCCGAGAGAGAGAGCTCAAGGTAGCCATAGCCAAAGAGCTAGAGGCAGCACGAGAGCCTAAGAGACATAGCCAGAGCAAGAAGGCTGAGAGCTTCAGAGCTGGGGACAGAATGGAATTCTAAAGCAATTATTTCTGTATAAACCGTGGAGTTGAGCCAGAGAGCTTGTGAAAAGATTGCTGCCATAATCCCAAAGATCCTAGTTGAGTTGACTGGAGCTTGAGGAGATGTGGCCCAAGAGTTTTGGGTGAACTCCAAATTAAATTGTTGTCTTATGTGCTTGTTTTACTACTGCATTATTTACTGTTATATGTATTTATATATCAGTTTTAGCACATTAAATTACATCACATAATCAGTTAAAAACAAATACTAGCATACACCTATATTTTCAAGAATTTCTTTTTAATTTTGCATTGGTTAATCAATAAGACTTGGGAATATTTAAAGATTTGGAAGTGGGCTAGGTTCTTGTAAGCTATACAAGGATGCCTAAGAGCCCCATTTTTAGACCAGGTGGTATCAAAGCCTAAGTTTGGTTAACCACACCTTTAAGAATTTTATATCAAAATGCTTGATTGACAAAGCAAAGATTGCTTGTCTGAAAGGTGTTTGAGCAACAAGAGGCTGATTGTATGCTTGTTTTGTAGACATCCTATTTTCTAAGTTTGCAGAGGTAAAGGGAAAGCTACCGATAGCTCAGTTCAGGAAGGACAAATAGGAAGAAGGGTTGAAGGCACTCTTCTATCCCAAGGACCTCAAGGTAGTCCTTAAAGCGCAAGAGGTTTGTTCCAAAAGGTTGCCGAAATAAGTTCTTTATTAATCTTGTTTGAAGTTCTTTGTTCATTGGCATAATGCCAACTTTTACAAGTGTATCTTTGAATTCTTCCTTCTTCATCACAAGACCTTTTCACGAAGACATAAAGCAAGACTTGTTCATTATGACGGGCAAGGTGAGATAAATGTATTAGGATGGATGGAAGAGTAGCATACTTAGAGAGCAATTGAACTCCATGAAGGAAGAGAAGTAGTTGCTTGATGGCAGACTGCAGGAAATGGAGAGGCAACTTCATATTGCAAATATGAGCTTGAAAATGATGCATGAGTTTGAGTCACAGCCCTTTGTTGCCAAAGAAGCCTTGGTCAAGTATCAGCTTGAAGAAGAGGTAAACCATTCCAGTTTGTCTTCAAATTCTTCTAAGAATGCTTATATTGGATCTTTTGAAAAACATACTAGACGCATAGGTTCCAAGCTAATGTCCAAGATGGGCTATGAAGGAAAGGGCTTGGGAAAGCATGCACAAGGTATTGTTGAGCCAATAATAATTGAACAAAGGGCTAAGTATTTGGGTCTTGGCTATGGGCAATCTTATGGAGAGAGTTCCAAAGCTGCCATGAAGGCCATTGAAAAAACTCTAAGAAATATTTGCAATGTTGCAAAGTGTGAAGGTTGTATTCAAGAGGAATGCAATGGCTTGAAACATCATTTGCAGGATGCGGGTGTTCAGAAGCACACACTTGAACCAGAGAGTTGTGGAAGCACTAAAAACCTTAAAGAGATTGATGGTGTTCCAAAGGGAGCCACTTCTTCATTTGCTTCACCTCCTCATGAAGGCAATAAAGGTGAAAGAGACTGTTATAAATCTGGTTCTAAACATATTCCTTTTGATTTCTTAAAGCATGGTAAATTTCCACATAAGCATGGGAAAAGAATTGCATGTTCCTTTCGTGGTTTGGATAACCATCATGTTCCTAGATATTGGAAGAGAATGGCCACATACAAGAAAGTTTTGAAGGAAAAGAAGCAAAGAGCCAAAGGTCCATTGGATAATGAAAATCATGCTATCAATAGGATGCGCATGTGTTGCAGTTACTGCCATAAGCAAGGCCACCTTGCTGAAAGGTGTTGGACTCTGAATCCAGCAATGCTTCCACCAAAGCTGAAGAAAGTGGAAAGAGAAGATGGCAGAAATGGAAATGAAGTTTCCATGAATGATGTGCTTCAGAATGATTCACATGTTGATGTTGATGTGCAGACAAAGGAAATACCTTTAAACTAGATTGGTAAGAAATGGTTAGAGTTCTTTTCCAATTAAGGTTGCATGTCTATTGATGCATCTATTTGCATTTCTTTGTTGATGAGATGCAAGTTGTAGGTTCTACCAAGATGGTGAATGGAAAAGATTGGCTAGGAGACTCACTTTATTGCTGCGACATTATATTTCATTTCAGTTTCGAAAGTATAGTGTACTTAAGTGAAAGTTGAAGGATGAAATGCATGCATAAGCATGATGTGCATAAACACCAGTACGTTGATGTTTTCCTTGTATTTGAATATGTATGTAATTAACTTGAAGGGTTGATTGCTTTGATATGAACATGCATGTAATGCTAACTTGGGAAAAGTTGACTTGGTCTCCAAGATGGAGATAGTGATGAAATGTTTCATCTTTTAGAAAAGATTCCTAATGGTCATTTTCTACATGCTTGACTTAAAGGGTCATTTGTTTTAAAGGCATGTTTTGTGGGGTTGTTGTCTAGTCCATCATTGTATGCAGACGTAAGTCATGGAGGTGTTCACAAGATGTGAGATCTATTTCATTTGTTGAAGGAGGAGTTTAGTCCACCCAGTTGTTTTCTGTATACCTGTTGTGTTAACGGTTGTTGTTGGTAGCTTTTCAAATAGGTACAAATGAGAGTTTGTGGAGCAGGTGTACTTCACATTTGTTTGAGCCACCATGGATCAATGATCAAGGTAGGGAAGTTCAAACTACCTTCTATGACCATCTAAGCAGGAGTTCTGCAGGAAGGCAAAGAAGAAGGAAACTCTTCCTAGGAAGACCAGCCCATCCAAAAGGGAAGTGGTCAGAAACTTTGGTTAAAGGCACTATGCAAGGAAAGTGTATGGAGGCTGAAAGAAGACGGCAAGTCACTCTTATTTACTATTCAGATTATTATATCAGTCTTTTGGAGACCAAAATTCCTTTTATTGGGAAGGCATGATCCAAAATGGATTTTGGTAGAATCCTAAGTCTAAGTGTTCCTCATTCAGGAAAATGAAAGTCCAAGAAGTTCTTATAACTAGCCCCATTGCAGAGATCATCCCGTTCGGAATCTGCTGCAACTTGAATGGGAAAAAATGGACTTAGGATGAAAAAGTTATTGCTCAAAGAAGATGCCCCTTGTTCCTTAGAAAAAGAGGCAAAATCCTTTAAAAATGGCCTAAAAGGCTTTATGAAGAAAAAAAATGCATTAGAGGTCCTCGAAGGTAGACATGCGATAGGACCGAGCCGATGCGATGGTGCAATCACTGAAATTGGTGAATCAGCATTGGCGGTGGCATGGGACTTGAGGCGGCACCCCGCACCTAGTGATATCGCAATCACCAAAATCAGCGAATCACAATTGACGATGCCACGAGGCAGAGGCGGGACCCTGAGCCAAGCAATATCATGATCACTGAAATCGGTGGATCACAATTAGTGATGCCACTAGGCAAAGGAGGAACACCAGGCCAAATGATATCGTGATCGTCGATATCGGCGTCAGCAGAGGCCACACCATATGACTTACCCTGGGTCCATGTGATATATGCGATGCGATGAAAACAGACCTGAAAGGGTTTTGTAGATGCCAATATATAATATTTCAAGTTCGTCTAAAAGCCAGTTTAAGAGATTTTTCAAAATACCAAGGGGAAACCATGAAACATGGCCATTGTGACTTGTGAGAGCAATTTTAGGTGGACCCAATAGAAATATAAAGCAGAATTCAGGATATTTGAAGTTCGATGAATGACAAAGTGACTATTTTTCCTGTCTTTTAGCATATTTCTCTATGTAAATAGAGAACACTATTCTTGGGGATTTCAAAAGCTCGAAGGTACCTTCCGTTTCAAAATAGGTGGCCACCATACCTTGCGACCATAGAAATGATTTCTAAATGCTCTAGAAGGAAGATGAAGGGACAACAACCGGGAGCTAGAGAGCTAGAGAGCTGAAATGAATAGACAAGTGCCAATAGGCTTAAAAGTTGTTTCATGATTGAGATATGGGGGTTGCTGAGTCTAAGAGCATGATTGAGAGGCATAAGGAGGTAGTGTAGCGAGCTGAATGGGGAGAAATCCTGAGACTGTGATTAACAACCAACAAAGCTGCAGAAAGGTCATTGGAAGGTTGTTGAGGATCACTTGGAGGTCAAGTGGATCACAGAGGAACGCAGAGGCTGAGAGAGAGAGCTCAATATAGCTAGAGCCAAAGAGCTAGAGACAATACAAGAACCTAAGAGCCAAAGCCAGAGCAAGAATGCTGATAGATTTAGAGTTGGGGACCAAATGGCATGCTAAACCCATTTTTTGTGTAAATCAGAGAGTTGAGCCAGAGAGCTTGTAAAAATATTGCTACCATAATCCCAGAGAGCCTAGTCGAGTTGACTAGAGCTCGAGGAGATGTAGCCCAAGATTTTTGGGTGAACTCCAAATTAAATTGTTGTCTTATGTGCTTGTTTTATTACTGCATTATTTACTGTTATATGTAGCTATATATCAATTTCAACACATTAAATTACAGCATATAATCAGTTAAAAACAAATATCAGAATACAACTATATTTTCAAGCCTTTTTAAAAAAAAAGGTTGCATTGGTTAATCAATATGACTTTGGAATATTTAAAGCTTTGGAAGTAGGAGAGGTTCTTATAAGTTAAACAAAGAAGCCTAAGAGCTCCATTTCTAGATCAAGAAGACCTGGTTGGGACAATCACTCTCGAAACCCTGGAAGGCTTGGATGGAGACCAATCTGATGATGGTTTTGGTGATTTTTGACCAGGTAGTGGAATCACTATTTGATGGATTGAGGCAGATGGCCTCTGGAAGCCCTGGATAAGTTTTGATTGATGTTTTATATGACATCCCACATTCATGCTTGGAATATGGCATGACAGTGAATGGCTGAAGAGAGATTTGGCTCAGCGATTCTACGGTGGGCTGGAACGTGGAAATCCCATCCCGAGTTTGGATTTTATATCTTTAATGAAAGGTTATATCTACTTGTATTTCTATGATAATTTTAATGGATTATATGTGGTCTACATGGAGGTAATTTCATGAGTATTCCTACTACTATTATGTTGGTTATGTATGTTTCATGATAGTAGCCATGTATGGATTTCATCATGTTTTTACTTGTAATTGAAGGATCAATGTATCTATGACCCAATGGATGGAATGGGAGTTGATTTGTTGAGACATCAATGGTTCTTAGTGATTCTCAACTAAGTATGAGACCCCTATGCTCATAACTATTATATACACCTGTGTTGGCTTGTTGGGGCCTGACCCAGGTTCATAGGCGATTTAGCCAAACAAATCCCGGTACTACTAGCCCTTTCAACAACAGTCCATAGAGTGTGGACTGAGGTCTCACCTAAAGTAGTATGGGAGGGTTCTAGAACTAGGTTTCTGTACCCTGGAGATGTCTGATGAGTTCATGTGGTTCGTGGTTCAACCCTGCATGCACGTCATTATGCGCACTTACTTGTACCTTGCGGCCTGAGATGTTGTCTTCGTGTAGCCCTACTCGGGGGATGAACACTGTTATTATTCAAGTCCTTACTAGTATTCCACTGTTAGTTGATTAACTTTGCTTACTTGCATGTGTAAAGTATACTTCGCAATATAAACCATTCATACAAGTGTGCGCCGTAAATAAACAGTATATTTGCAATTGATATCAAACCTGTAATACATCAATAATAGATACAAAAAATTTGGATAAAACTTCTCTTTATTATTCTTTTCTTCGGTTACAGACTCCACTCCGCCCTGCACACTCAGCTGCAGGGGTCCACACACTCAGCTGCGGACAACTAGGCCTCTGTGCACCCAACTGTAGAGCCTTCTCCTACTCTATGACCCAAAGACACACTTAGACACTTACTCTATTCTTCTATTTCACTATCCTCTCCTTTGCTCCCTTTTACACTTAGAGCCTTGCTCTATTTATACAATTCCATGGTCTGTGGAGCATGGGTAGGCTGACATTATATTACAAAATAGGGTGGACAATCCTATGACTCTAACATACTTCTGTTCCTGCAATTCGCGGGGATTTAAAAAATTATTCAGTGAAAACATGGGCTTTGAGCCCCAAAACATGCTTCGGGGGGATTCCATGCCCAACAAGCCCCCAACACAAACATCGTGACTCGCCCTCAAGTCACTCTGTTGGTGTGGTGATCTTGGCACAAAGTTCCTCCAATTGTCCTCAACCTGTGTTGATGTTGGTAGCACACTGAGCCACTGCTTGCTGAATCTGTCGCATCCACTATTATGAAACCTTTGTGTCTGAATTGTTTCCTTACCTCTATACTGGTATCTGCTACACATGTTTATAGTCCCACGCCATTGTCTAGCTCCTTGGAGCGCGAAGACTGTGCTTAGACCGGCTAGTCAGATAGCGGACCACTGGTGTAGGGCTTCAAGTAGCTGCCATTTACTTTGCCAAGGAAGGGTTCTCCATTTAGTTTGACTAGATAGACTACACCTCCATTCGTGACCTCCTTAACCATGTATGGAATTAGCCAATGCATTTTGAATATTCCCAAAAAAATTTCAAACTTATTGTTGTACAGTAGCACTAAGTCATTTACGTTGAAGTTGTGCAACTTAATATGGCAATCATGCCAGGTCTTTTCACACTGCTTTTGTACCTGCTGATGAAAGCCAGCCAACAACTGTTCCACCTCAAGTTCTTCCAATTGCGCAAGCCATTCCTCCAGAGCTTTGCAGTCTGTCATCCCAGTGAGCACTGTTATGCAAAGACTAGGTATGATATATTCCATTGGCATGACAACTTCCATGCCATAAACTAACCAAAAAGGTGTTTGTCCCATGAGTTTCTTACACGTTGTCCTATAAGCCCATAACACTACAGGTATGCACAAGTCCCAATCGCTTCGCTACACATCGGACACTTTGGTCAAAGCAGACTCCAGTATTTTGTTGAATGCTTCTACTATCCCATAGGCTTGTGGGTGATACGGTGTACTTTTTTGATGATACACTTGGAACTCTTCTATGAGCGCGTTGATGGTTTCATTTAGGAAATGTGTTCTGCGATCACTCATTAATATTTTCAGACAGCCAAATTGGGTCAACACATTTTCAAACAAAAATTTCGCAGCCGTAGCGGCCGTGCAGTCCTTGATTGGCTGCACTTCCACCCATCGTGTCAGGTACTCTATTGTGGTGATGATGTAGCATGTGCCCATCTTTCCTTAACATTTGATAGGTCCCACAAAGTCAAGTTCCCATTTCTTGAACAGTTTTAGTGTCATTTGTGGTTTCAATGGCATCTTGTCCCTTCGTGATGGTTTTCTAGTCCTTTGACATATATCGTAGGCCTTATAGTATGCTTTTGAATCCTCGTGAATGGTTGGCCACCATAACCCTCAGCGAAGAATATTTTGTTCACCCGTGTAGCCTGAATAGTGACCTCCTACAGCACCCCCATGAGCTTCTATGAGGATCTGACTTCATTCAAATTCAGGTATGTATCTTCGCAATATCTCATCATTTCCCATTTTGTGTAGGTGCCCCACGATGACAGAACAATCTGCTGCACGCACCACTAATTCCTTCTTCTATTGGATGGAGTATTCCTTCATTGCAATTGCTATTGTTAGAAAGTGGATTATATCTTCGAAGTGCCTATTCACGACGCGCACCGCAAAGAGCTGTGCATCAGGTAATCCTTCCATCAAACTGGTAGGTTCCTCGCATGTCTGAATATGTGACAAGTGATTCGGTCCTGCATTCAAGCTTCCAGGTTTGACCACGAACTCTAAGTCATATTCTTGAAATAATAAGAGCCACCTGCATATGCGCCCCCCAACATAGGCTTATTCACCAAGTATTTCAGTGTGGAATGGTCTGTATACATCTTGAAATGTCCTCCTAGCAAATAGTGTCAGTATTTTTGGAGTGCATACACCATCGCCAACCCCTCACGCTTAGTTGTGGAGTAGTTCTTCTTGGCTTTGGACAATATACTACTTGCAAACGCAATAGGATGATCTAATCCCTCCCTGCCCTCTTGTGTGAGGACTACTCCCAATGTGATACACGACGCATCAACATGTACATGAAACTCCACATCCCATTTTGGGAAGACCAGGATTGGAGCGGAGGCCAATTTCCCCTTAAGGATATCCAAGATTTTCATGCAATCATCATTCCAATAGAATGTGACATATCTTTTCAATAGTTTCTCCATCGGCATGGTGATTTGGGCATAGCTTTTGATGAACTTCCTATAGTATCCTGTGTGTCCTAATGTAGCACGCAGCTATTTAACACTTCGCGGTGCTTCCAAATTTAAAATTACTGCAATCTTCATAGGGTCCACCATTAGTCCCTGTTTTTATATCAAATTTCCCAACATGTTCCCAAAGGGAATGGGGAATGTGCAATTCTTAAGGTTCAACACAATTTGGTGTCATCGGCAAGTATCCAGCATCAAGCATAAGCTTGCTACGTGGTGCTTAACCAATCTGAAGACAATCCAATCATCTTGATAGACCTCCAGGAACTTTTGGATGTACTCTTTGAATGCGGCAACAAAGATGCATGAAAAGATGGCTTGTGTGTTCTTCAACCCAAATGGCATGACGGTGTATTGAAATCAGCCCCATTCCATTGTGAAGGTCGTCTTGCTCCTATCTTCCGATGCAATTTTGATCTAGTGGTACCCTGAGAATCCATCCGTGAACAAGTATGCTTCTTGTCTGCCAACATTTTCCAATACTTCATCTCTGAATGGTGTCGGGAATGGGTCATGTACACATGCATCATTCAACTTCCTGAGGTCCACTCATATTCTTATTTTGCCCTTTTTCTTTTTCTCCTATACCACCATAGGGCTCACCCAGTTGGATTCTTCGACCGGCTCAATAATTCCTTTTGCGAGCATCTTGTCTAGTTCTACACGGCCCTTTTCCTTATACTTCAGATTCAAGTGGTAAGGCCCATGCTTAACTAGATTCATGTCGGGTTTTAGGTTTTTCTTCATCATCCCTAAGTCGCCAACGATCCCTTTTAAGTCTGTAATCTTGGTCGGGTATAAGTCCTGGTACTCACAGAGTAACTCTGCGACCTTATCCACCATGGCATCATCCCAATAGTAACTGAGTGTTGCATACTTTTGGTTTCACCTTTGTCCAAATGTTTACCTGCTTCGTTTTTAGTGGCGTGGTGACATGAGGATCCTCAATTAATGTTCCTCGAACCCTGCAAAAGCCTTCAGTTTCTGGAATGTTAATATTCCATGGATCCTCATCCTCGTCCTCAATATTTACATTGTAACACTGCAACGTGCAACTTAGCTGGGTCGCCCATTCCAGCTGAAGCACTTCCATTGGTTTCTGGGGTATTTTTGCAAATAGCTACTTTTATTTCTTATAGCACATCATCAACAGTATCACACCAACGATCTTCAAATGTGAAGGTTAACAGGAATCCTTCATGCAAGATATCCCATTCGCTTGTGCCATGGAAGAGCTTTGTCTTAGTATACCAATTCATGCATATGAAATCCAAGGTATGACAAAACAAATGCACCCATTTATGTTGTGGCACTTCCCCATAGACCTTGTTCCATTTCGCAAGGTGTGCACGTGGATCATCCCATCCATCATACTTGTTTGTTAGCCGCATCTCCGATTTACCAAATCGTAGGCACATCATCCTTTTGCATCTGCACCAGTCCTAAAAACTCCCTTGATGCTGACCCCACCATCTTAAGGGCATAGCGTGGAGTGCCCATTTCAGAGCATCAAAACGCTACTGTTCTGACACCCCTTTTTCAAATTTGGTCAGGAATTCATCCACCATTGTCAACTTGTCATACATAGGCAGATCCCTTACATCTATTGTCATGCAGCATAGTGATCTTACCATCATGTTGCAATTGAGTGTGGTTACATTGTGTAACTGGTTCTACCATCGTTCTATTTCCTCATCTAAATCTGATGTGCAGGAGCTTTCGCGTTCCCACAAAATCCTACCATCTGCTGTTGGATTCACCCAGTCCATCTCCCATGTGGTTATCTTGTAGATATAGTCTAGATCGTCATCATGCACTGGATCTATGTAGTGTGATCCTTCTGTAGGGTCTAAAGGTACCAATACATGTAGGGACTTTTTCTCAAAAGTCATCTTCTACTTCTTTAGATTTATCCCTCCATTCATATCAGTGGCCCAATATATTCCTAGTAGTACAGGATAGGGATTGTTGTCATCGACGATCTCTATTACTTTGAAATATGCAAGTGCACTCGCACCTTCCATGTCTACCATTATTCCTTGTAATCTTCCCATCGGTAGGATCTGTTGTTGGTTCACAATGTGCAATTGAATAGGTGACCATTGAAATGCAGGCCTGTCCACATGTTCCCATGTCTACTTTGGCAGTACGTTCACGTCTGATCCTAAATCCAAAATCACTTCATCCATTTCATATTCCCTAATTTGCGTAGTTAATCTCATCTCCCTTCATGTTCACGTTGTGTGCTTCCTGAGCTTTCAGACTACGCGTAGTTCTATTGACCCAGAGCAGTTAGTGATGAGTTCCTCCAGTCCCTTTATAGTCTTACTGTAGTGTAACAAATTCATGCATGTCTCCAGAAAGGTAGTAATTTTTATTGGGTCCATCTCCGATTCTAGTTTGACTTTACTACCTAAAGTGGAGGCCTCTGTGAAGCTCTTCTTAGCTTCCATGAATGTCTCCTTTGTGCACTGTAAATCGAACTCTGGTTCCTTTGTTGGAGCCTTGCAAACCCAAGAACCCTCTTTAGGTTTCTTTCCCTTCTCATCTCCTGTCTTCATACCACTTTGGAGCACGATGTTTACATTTAGGTCCTCTTCGCGTGGCTTAGACCTCATCATTTGTAGGTTCTGAGTTGGAAAAGACTAGAGTATTCCTTTATCACACAACCTCGCTATCAGTGTAGGGCAATCCTCCGTCTCATGATCAAACTAGGTACAATATAAACATGATGCTCTCATTGGATTTGTACAATCGCAAGAATAATGCCCTGGCCCTCCACAATTGTAACAAATCAGCTGTCGCAACCCCTTCCTAGTCCCATTCCACCTCGATCTCATCTACAGCCCTGAAATCCAATGCGAACCATCCCTGCACTTTGATCGAGGGCTCACATTTCCATTTGAACTCTATAGGTAGGAGTTGATCGATCATCAATTCATAACTTCTATAGGTACGCTCATCATGGCCTATTGATCTACAGAAATTATAGAATAACTCCTTGAACATTTGTGTATATTTCTGTAATAGATGAAAGTTACTTGTAGCATGCTTCCCTCCTATCTGAAAAATCGTGCACCATAATGCAGGTGCTGCGCTTGGTCCTACTTGTGCCTCTGGTCTTAATGGCATCAGCCCTCCTCCTGCCAAGTAGTTCACGAAGACTAGACAATGGTCCTTGTCATGTCCCTGGGCATTGAATTTTATGCACCATACCTCCTCGTGCACCTCTGGGCGAGTTGTCCTTTCTTGTTTCAAACTCTACATCTCCATACACAAGTTTTTTAGTTGGGCATGGATTTGTTGGATTCCCAGGCCAGAATCTTGTATTAGGGTCTCATGCAGTCTCATTGCAATATCCAAAGCTTCGGCCCGACTAGATAACTTTTTCTGCGACAACATCATCCTTAGATGCGATGTTTGTGATGCTACAAACCATATATGGTGCTGCCCATCTATCAAGGTCATGTTGGCTTTGTGAATCATGCCCTTGAGTCTTTGATCCAGTTCCCAGGGGGTCTCGCCTAGAAGCGTCAATTTCCTTAAACCCGATAATCGACTGTCTCCGATTTTGGCCTGCTAAATTCCCTGTTCAGCGTAGCTTGGATATCCGTGATCCCTACATTTATATTGTTATTAGAATGCTTAATGTACCATGTCAAGGCGCGATCCTGCAACGCACTTACTAGCGTTGCCTTGTTTATGTTATCATCCGTGATTCCTTGAGCTTCCCATACAGCCTTTACCATGAACCAAAATTGGTCTGGATCTTCCTTCACTAACCCTTTAAACACCGGAAACTTTATCTTGCTCGCCATATTGAACTGTGGAGGTGGTGTAGGTGGAGGTGGTATGTGCAAAATTCGTTGCCTTATCAGACTGATCACACTTGTTTGTGAAAATTTCGTGAGCTATTCCTCACTTTCTCGCTGAGGTGAAATCGAGGGGCTAGTTTCTAACGTTTCTCTTCCTTCATTTTTATAGATCCTCCCACTTCGTGTAGTCCCAAACATCAATTTATTCGCATAACCTGCTTTTCACACAGTAGCATTTTAATCCAAGTGTTCAAAGATTTAATGTACTTACCACATGGTCCTTTAAGGAAGTGTCATTCCGCCTCGCTGTAGCTGATAAAATTATCTACTGCGAGTTTGGTGATAAACCCTCCTACAATTCGATCAAGCCATGATCTAAATCGAATCTTAAAGAACTCTCTAATTTTTCATAACTCTATAAAATTCATGGAAAAGTTTCAAAGATTTAGAAAGGTCAAGCTTATCAGAAATATCTTCAAACAGTTGTAATTTGTGAGCAGCGTCGAGCAATGAGGACCCTTGGTGAAGCGCGCACACCGTTGGCCCATGGTAACGTGCACTACCATAAAACAACAAAATGGGAATCCGTTTTGAGAAATGGGGGAGGTTTATGATATCTGATTAGCATATTGCTGGGCAAACCCCTCAGAGAAGAAAAATCCCTAAGCAATCGGACTCGGAAATTAAGAAACCGTACAGAATTTGCCGATTCCGTCAGAGATAGGTCCCACACAAAAACTGGCAGGATATGGGAAGGGCTTGAAGTGGTAAGCGTTTCAATAGAGTCTCGCCTGATGCCACACACTGGGTGCCAAATGTCTGGTGGAAGAGAGAGAAAACTACTCAGATTGGATGGGTAAACGTCATGCAACTTACCTGCTCGATATGGATGGAGACCATGGGATCTCAAGGCTTCAGATCGATGGTGGGTATGCAACCTGATGGATGATTGGATTCAATGGGGTAAATAGGTCAAGCTGTATAATAGTTTGAAGTCTAGCATGAATGATGAGTTGTTAGAGGAATCATGTTCACAGGCAATCTGGAAGTTAAATGGAGATAACGACAATTCAAACATTTCCAAGAGAAATGACACCCAGTTCATTATGAAACAGGTGGCCACCTCCCTACAAAGCATTACAGAGTGATGATGATGTAGAATAGGGGAATTCAAACAGATAGAGGCAAGATAACCAGAGTGTTGGGAAGCGGAAATGAACAGTCAGAAAGTAGATTGGATTTAAAGCCACAACTGACGGAGAAGCAAAGGGGGAAGATTTAGCCAAGAGTAGAGAACAGAGTCGAGCTAACTTCAAGGCATCATCAAGCCAGATAGAGCAAGAGAGATTTAGAGAATCTGTACTCTAGGGAAGGCTTGAGATTTTCAAGAAAACTCCTCAGTAAATGTATGTCATGTACTGAGTCTCAGATTGGGCTCATACTACTATGACCAATAGAGGTTGAGTTTTAGTAAGGATATTTTGTGTACTCCAGATACTTGGGGGATCCAAGTCATGTCCTATTGATTTATATCTGTTAAGTGAGACTCAAATTGAGCTCACTGTTGTAAAAACCCTGCTTTGAAAACATAATAGAGAGGCCACCACTGAAGGCTGGACCAGGAGACGTAGCCCAGGAGTATTGGGTGAACTCCTTATTAAAATTGTCTTGTTTACATGTTTTCTTGTTATGTTTTCACTAACTGCTTCAGTGTCTATGAATTTCACAATCTTATTGATATGTTGCATAAAGTAACATAAGAACATCCATGCACATGAGTCTATAATACTTTTAATTCTTTATCCTAGATGAATTCCAGATCAAGTGGTATCAGAGCTCAAGTTTACTAAGGTTAGACAATATTGTACTGGACTTTATTGTTGAATGCTAACTAGATCAAAGCTTAAATTAGGAGAAGGAGACTTGGTTGAAACTAACCCTGAAATTGGGAGAGTCTATCCTAAGAGGAAAATGTCAGAAGAAAGTCCCTTGGAATCAGACCCTCAATTAATGGATAGTTTCATGACCATGAAAGCCATGGTAGATGAAATGTATAGAGAATTTAAGAATGTAGAGGAAGATGCCTCAAACTCCAAACAAGATAAAGTAGCAGAATAATCTTTCCTCCATGACCACTCCAAAGGCAAAGGGAAAGAATAAAAGCTTCCCACGGCTCCTAGTAGCCTTGAAAACAAAAGGAAGACATCTTTGATTAAATTAGATGTCAAATTTGATGTACTAATATATGATGGAGATTTGAATGCAAAGAAGCTGGATAATGGGATTAGACATATTGATGTTTATTGCAAAGTGCAGAGCATCGATTCAGACAGTAGTAAGATTCAGCTGGCCAACCTACACCTTGGAGGCACTACCTTGGTATGGTGGGAAGGCAAGACACAAGATGACCTAAAGAAGCATGGTAAAATTCTTTCTATCTGGAGTGAATTTGTTTCTGCAATTAAAAAACAGTTCTATCCACTAGCTTATGTGCAGCAAGCCATGATGAGTCGGCAAACTCTTCTTCAATTAAAAGGGCAAAGTGTACAAAGTTACACCCAAGAATTTAGAAAAAGAGCTTTGCTTCTAGGAATTTCTTTAGACTCACATGAAACTCTGCTGAAGTATATAGGGGGTCTACACAGCTACTTAAGGCACACTATTCTCATGTTTAATCCCACTAGCATAGATGAGCCATCTGTTCAAGCTACGCATCTAGAGGCTAGAGGCAAGAATGTGAACCCAGAAGTTGGGGGATCATCAAAACCCACTGCAAGCAAAAATAAGGAGAAAAGAAAACAGAAATGGAAAGAGAGGAAGACAAATACTATGCAAAAGACCAAATCTTCATGCACTCACTATAAGAAGGATGGGCATGATGATGAGCACTGTTAGATTATGCATCCAGAGTTGAAACCCAAGAAGTACGATGGCAAGAATAAAAAGACTGATGCAGCTATTCAAAAATATTTGGGGTCAGATTCTAGAGATGAAACAACAATTGCAGCCACAGGTATAAGAGGTTTTCTACTTTAGAGAACGCAGAAATCAAGAAGTAGGTATAAGAGCTACCCAAGAAAGGGTTCATAAGACCTATCACATCACCTTGTGGGTTTGCAATTGTCTTGGGGAGAAAGAAAAATGGCTCTTGGAGAATATGCATTGATTATCGAGAACTAAATAAGATAACGATAAAAAATCATTATCCCCTTGCATAGATGATCTATTAGATCGGTTGAAAGAAGCTGTTTATTTTTCCAAGTTGGACTTGCATAGTGGCTATCATCAGGTTAGAGTTGTAGAGCAAGATGCATGCAAGACTACTTTCAAAACAAAGTAGGGATAGTATGAGTGGCTAGTTATGCCTTTTGGCTTAGCTAATGCTCCTGCTACTTTCATGAGAGTAATGAATGATGTACTCAGGCCTTTTATTGATGATTTTGTCATTGTATATTTTGATGACATTCTTATATTTAGTAAAACATGGGAAGAACATTTAAAGCATGTCAAGCACACTCTAGATGTTTTGAAAAAAGAGAATCTTTATGTTAAACTCTCAAAATATGAATTTGGCAAAACATCTTTGAATTATTTGGGTCATATAGTAGGGGGTGGTGAATTGAAGTTAGATCCCTCTAAGGTTACAGTCATTATAAACTGGCATAAACCCAAATCTGCTACAGAAGTTAGAAGCTTCTTAGGGGTAGAGAAGTATTGGAGAAAGTTTATTTCTAACTTTTCCTTGATTACAGCTCCCTTACATGCTTTAACAAGATTGAATAAGGTGTTTCAGTGGGGAGGCAAATAGCAGAAAACCTTCGACACCTTAAAAGAAAATATTAGTACAACACTAGTACTAGCACTACCTGATATTCAAAGACCATTTGAGATTGAAATGGATGCCAGTGACTATGCCATGGGAGCAGTGTTGATGCAGCACGGTAAACCCATATGTTATCATTCTGAGACATTTAATTCTGCAGTAGTTAACTATCCCACATATGATAAAGAATTGTATGTATTAGTGTAGAGTGTGAAAAATTGGAAACATTACTTAATGGGCAAAGGGAGTTATACATACTAATCACCAACCACTTCAATATTTGCACTCACAAACTAAGTTGCAGCAATCAAGACACTATAGGTGGATGGGTTTTCTACAATAATTTCATCTTGTCATCAGATATAAAAAGGGCATACATAATAAAGTTGTAGATATGTTGTCTAGACCAATCATAAATGAATCTACTATACTTAAGCATAATTCAGTATTGCATGAAAGCTACATTGAACTGTACGGTCAAGACATAGATTTTAAAGATGTATACGTAACCTTAAGTCATGGGAAACAAGTAGAAGAATTGGATTATCATGTTAAGGACCAGCTCTTGTATCATTTGGGAAAGTTATGCATTCCTCAAATAGAAAGAGTAAAGATAAGCACACACTTCTCTAATATCGGGTCACTTTGGTATAAGTAAAACAGTTGCACAACTGAAAAGATTTTGTTATTGGCCAAAAATGCATGAGATAGTTTCTAGATATGTAAGAGGATGTACCATGTGTGCTAAAAGCAAGCCCAGCAATAGGAAAATAGGCTTGTACAATCCATTACCAGTTCCTTCTCACCATTGGAAAGTGTTTCCATGGACTTTGTTGGGGGTCTGCCTAAATCTAGAAAGGGTCATGACTATTTATATGTTGTTGTGGATAGATTCAACAAAATGTGTATTTTAATACGTTGTAACAAACAAATTACAGCTGAGCAAACTACAAAGTTGTTCTTTCAACATGTATGGGTTTGGATTACCCACTTCCATTATATCTGATCAATATACCCGATTTGTTGTGAAATTTTGGTCAAGATTATGGGAATTGATGGACACCGGGCTGAAGAAGAGCACAAATTTTCATCCGCCGAAAAATGGCCAAACAGAAGTGGTCAATAGGACAATGATCTAGTTGCTCAGAGGCTATTGTAGCAAGCATCCCATGCTTTGGGATGAACATTTATGTTATGTGCAACATGCTTACAACTGAGCTAAACATGCTTCTACATAAAGATCTCCTTTTGAGACCTGTTTTGGTTTCACACCCAGGTCTACCTTGGATTTTGTCTTTGGTAAAGAGATAGCATTTGATGAACACAATGATGTGGACAAGGCAACCAAGTTCATTGAAAAAATCCAAGAGATTCACCAGGCAGTAAAGGAACAGCTGGAAAAGAGCCAAGCCAAGTACAAGGAAAGGCATGATAAGCATCAAACTAAGCATAGTTTCCAAGTTGATGATCAAGTCTGGCTATATATCAGCAAAGACAGAATGCAAGGTGAAGGTAAGAATCTTAAGCCAATAAGGTATGGACCTTTCAAGATACTTGAGAAAATTGGTGAGAATGCTTTTTGCCTTGATTTACCAACTTACATCCACATCTACTCATCTGTTAATGTAGACAGGTTGAGACTATTTGAATCTTCATTGATTGAAGATCCAAAAGAGCAGAGTCAATTCCCTTCTATTGATGGTCTATTACCTGAATATCTCAATGAGTTTGTTAAGGGAAATGTTCCCCTAGGGCTTTTGGGTTGAAAACCTAGCAGACTGAAAGTTGTCTATACAGAGAAATGCACATTCACATAGCCATTATGCTATTATAAGAAAATTCTATGATAAGGGGCGTATCTGAGGTCCTATGTTTGAGAAGGTCCTTTAGGGTCCAAACCCTTCTTGGAGTTCCTTTTGCTCCTTTGACCTGCAAAACAACCAATTCAAGAGAGCACAACAATATATGGACTAAACCTTATAAAGAAACCATCTTCATGTTATAAAGAAGGGTAGTTAGTTATGAAATTTAAACAACCATTCACATATGAATTCTAACATGAATATCATAAACATGAAGAAGATTTATATCAGGAACCAAGACATGTGTTTCTTTTATTATAGACAAATAAAGTACAGAAAAGGAATAATGTCACCTGAGTCATCCTTTCGCAGGCTCCAAGCAAAGCCTTCTTCCAGATTCCTCTAGCCTCAAGCCTTTAACAAAATCCTTCCATGACTTACTCTATGATGTCACAAGTAGTGGATGAACATCAACACACAAGGAAACAAGGGTTTCCTGTACAAATGGGGGAAGTGCAGGAGGCACAAGGATCTTCAGACCTGGTCAGGGAAATCTCAGCATAATAACCTTTCTCTCTCCTATCCCCTCTCTTAGACCTTCCCATTGAAGCCTTTTTATACCTCTCCCAAAGTAGTTTTTAGTTGGGAGTTGGTTGGGAATAGTTGGGCCATGGGCACTAACAGGTGATCAGCAGGTAAAACCCATGATCTCCACCCAAAATTAAGGAGTTATATATATATATTTAATTGTTTTAATACATATACGTAGGTTGGGTATATGCCTACCCACATATACACACGTTTAACTCAGGGAAATGTCGCGTATAAGGGATAAAACACTGTTTTTTTAATTTTTGGACCAGGTCTGGAAGGAGGGGTTGCCCTAGGCCATGAGTGCAGCATCACAAACCATAAGAGTGAGATTTCGAGCTGTAACAGATGCCCCCTAATATATGAGGTTAGAATGGGTACATGATGGCCGAAATGTATTAAGAAAGTACATGGAAAGGAAATATGTCAAAAATCGAGAAGGACTTCACCAGAATTCAGCCTGCCAAGCCACAAAAGGAGATCAGAAAGAAACACTGTTTGAGGCGGGCATACCCATGCTCAGAAAAAGTAAATCATGTCTGCATATCAAGTATAAGCGGATCCACTAAGTATACAAGTATAAATGACTAGAAAATACATAATGGATCATCTGATCATGATCGAACAAGTACATGTCTGAATATCGCATATAAGACTGTCAATGATGCTGAAAGATGCAACGGATCACTAATATCAAAGACTGATCCCAAAAGGTACCAACTAAACATGATGTAATAGGATGGTACTACACTGCAAACTCAGGTGCCAGCGTATAGAATGCCACCATGACTGACTGCAACATATAAGGTGGAGTGTTATCTACTAGCAGCAATAGGAGCAACAGTCAAGTGAACCAATGAATGCTGATACAACCTAAGGTCTTCACCGACCGCTGTGGTACATTTCTGCACCATGGGAATAAATGATCTGAAGTCGACCATGTGAGAAATCGTTTGATTACTGGCCATTGATGTATATCGTTAACAAACGCGAGACTACTCACCGATAATGATAATGAGCGTCAAGGTACCCAGTACAATCCAACAAGTGTGAATAGATGAGCCGGAGTCAAAAACCTGTAAGAATCTATTGATCAGGAGACAATGATGGTTTCCCACTATCGATAGCGAAGGATTTGCCACTAATGACTGCAAACCCCAACGTACTGCCAAATGGACTCTAGATCTTTGCCCCAGAGCAATGAGTCGGAGTCGATAGGGAAAGATCTGCTAGAAGGAAGGCATTAAGGCATCCTTCATCAATCTACTGCGAGTGTAACCCATAGGCCAATAATGTGGAAGGAATCGGATGAAAGAGATGTAGTAACCCAACCGAAGTACGTTTTCGGTGTACACAAGATGTGGCTAGCGCACGACAGAAACCCTCTGAACCAACCAATAGTGGAAGCTGACATAGAGGCGAGGTATCCACCAATAGGGTCAAATGGAAACCAAGGTACTCCACGAATCCCAATGTGTGATAATGTAAGCTGATGTCGAACAGAAGGGAAACCACTCAGTCAAAGACCCATGATACTAATCGATGCTGAGCACAAGGTGACCTATCAATAATGAAAATAGAGCCAGGGTGCAGCTCTAGGCCTGTCCTCAGAGCACGATGTCGTCGTTGATAAGGACATGACCCACAAGCAAGAAGTCAATGGAGACCTTATGAAACTGGCACGAGTAAAGGACCAATATAGCTAATGTGATGATAGACATGACGCTGAAAACCAGGGATGGTCGACTGAAAAATGAGTAAAGAGACACCGCAGAGAGGCCGACTCAGGCTAACTTCTCTTCAACAAAAGCATGACTCAATGTGACTATGTGGCAACATATGATGACTCTGTATAGGTTCGTCATGCGGGAGGCATGAAGGAACCCTCCATATGATTGGAAGAGATAACCAATCGGTGGAGAACTAACTAAATAACAAGGTTACGACATACCTAAGTCAAACTAAATCCCGCCCAAATGGAGGAGACTTTGCTTTGAGTGCTTTGTTCAAGGGCGACACGACTCACTCTAGCTGCCAACAATAAATGGAAATACTGTCCCGTTCCCACTCTTTTTCGAATATTTAATTTTTTTGTCTTTTTCTGTTAAGCTTGAAAAAGAATAAAAGAATGCTATGGTATAGTGCAAACAATGAGTGTCGGTGAAACAGATGATCTAGTTCTTGGGAATGGAATGTTCCTATGCTCAATGCAGGGAGGTGAAAACTAGTCAGTGACACTCAAAGGTGCGTTACTTCCACGGGTCAAGGTGTGTCAAGCTGTAGAAGTCAAAGGTATGCAAGGTTGATTTTACAATCGTCATGGTCAAAAGTTGGCTTAAACACGAGTCCAAGTGAAGCTGGCTCTAGGCCAAAAGGTGCAAGTAGTCAACATGCAATGCAGTAGTACAACTCAACGCAAAGGAGCCTCTAGGGTACAAGGCTAGAACGAAGAGAATGAGCTAAGAGAAATGAGTCTTCAACGCATAAGTCATGGTGGGACTACAGAGGACTCCTGAGCCTACTCAAATCGGAGCAGCATGGGCAACAAATGTCAGTGAGGTGCTAACTACGATGCCCATATAAAGGATGGCTCTACCATCGTGTCATGATTTAAAGAATCAGCGAGTGAAGATGGCTTTCGAACCATAACACGATGGGGTCGACCCTATGGTAGATGTATCGAAAAATGGAGGCTAGTATGCATAATTCAACGGAAAAATGGTGTCCCTAACCTATATTCCAATGAGAAAAGCATACCTACCATGAGGGGTCAGCAGTCATGGAACCGTCTCGAAACTATCAAAAAAACGTCCAAAATGTCCTGAAAATCAAACCATTCTCGACATTCCAAGCTCCCAAGTTAAAAGTCACATGAGGCCAAACAAAATAAAATTTTGAAAAAAAATTGCCTTTTCAAAACCTATAAAAGAGCTTTTGGACTCACCATTTTCACCATTTGAGTTTGACAGCAAAGAATTGGAGTAAAAGGAGCAAACTTCCCATACACCAAATTCAACTGTTCAGATTCTTCAAAAACCTCCAGGTAACTCTTATGCTTATCTTGCAATTGATTGTGACTAGTTTTAAAATTTTTAATTAATGTTTTACCGTTGAATTTTTTGCCAAAAATTTCACCGCGGCATATACGTGGGTTGGTAATATGAAACCCGTGTACACGCGGGCCCTATACGTGACTATGTGCACAGGGACCCGCGTATATGCCACAAACATTTTTAACCAAAAAACTAACAATCTAAAATCATTTTTTTGCTCAAAATGTCGGTCAACTGGCAAGAAAGAGAGCATGCTACGTTGGATAATGAAGTCATGAACGATCCTGATGCTTTGGAAGCCCTACGAGGATGTGGTTTGCTTAAATTCTTCAAACTGCCGAATATGAAAGAAAACACACGTCTGCTTGAGAAGCTCATTGATTATTGGGATATCGAGGAGGATGCCTTTATGATTGACCAGATGCCACTGAGGATAGAAGTGGAGGATATCTATTTCATCACAGGCCTTTCCTGAAGGGGAGAGGTAGTACATTCCCGGGGCAGGACACAAAGCAATCTCATGATCGAGGACTACATACATATATATTGCCCGAGACATCCCAAGAAGGTTGGGAGTCAAATTTCCATCACACATGTGGCGAGTTTATGACTGAGGATAATCCTATTCACCATAGCTCGAGTGAACAGATCAGCCTCTCTGCATCAGGCATCACGGCTAACCATGAGAGTGGCAGTTGACTGTCTCATCATTTTATTTGACTGGTGTACTCCTATTCTGGGCAACATGAAGAGCTAGCTCACTTCTATCAAGAGGGGACAGACCAAAAACTTTGGATTTGGGACTATTCTGTGTTCTTTCTTTTTTGAGAAAGTCCCCGCACTCCGCCCTAGGGTAGAAATTTCCATCAGCACCCCATGAGATCCATGCATGGGCTGGTGGGCTGACCTAATGAAACATCTAGGGGGTGGGGAGGTCCCACAGATTGCATTTGACGATGACTTATTTACCGGGTGGGATCAGTAGATCATCGCCATAGATGACTACCCCTATTCTGGGTTGGATTTCTGAGGAGATCCGGATCTAGCATTACCACTGAACGCAGCATGGGGTGACATTGGTAACTATTTTTTGATTTTATGATTTTTTTGGATTTTTCAAATATAATGATGAATTTTGAAAAATATTTTTGACTCGATTCAAATGACTAATATCATGTTCCAGATATTGGGCCGGTACAACCAGATGGATTCCCGCGGCATGGATGGTGTGGCCGAGGAGCCGAAGAGGCGGCTGTTGATACAGAACGAGTTCTACATAACGTCCAGCGACACTTGGCGAGGCTGAGTCATCAAGTACCGATGGCTACCGTAGAGGACCTTCCTGAAGATATGCAACGTCATGTGGTTGGCATGCCACGTGGCTGGGTTCGCACTTTTCGGCGTGTGGCCAACGCGATAGTTACCTACTTAGCCGCTCATCCTGAGCTGGGGCATTAGATATGTCGGACATGATTATGGGTATTTGAGTCCCAATTTTGTATATTTTTTGACAAACATATGTACACTCGAGACGCTTTATGATATATATATATATATATATATATATATATATATATATATATATATATATACAGTTCGACCTTTTGATGCTTGATTTTATTGTGATGAATGATTGATGTGCCAGTCTAATGCTTGATTAGCAATAGAATCAGCTAACCAATTATGAGACCTTGGAATGTGAAAATAATTAATATAAGTAAATGATCTTTGCACAACCTCACCTTTAAATACTGGTGATATAAACATGGATCCCTTACCTAATAAATGTTGTTTAATTGTGACAAAATCAATTAAGAATCAAGATAAACTACTAACGAGTCGATCTCGTGAGAAATTGCCTCAGATAGTAAATTAATAACGGCAGTATACTCAGCCATATTGTTTGAAGCAGGACCAATGCATACTCCCCTTGATACCATTAATTGACCAGTTGGATAATAGAGTACCCAAGCTGCGGAAGCGAGATTCCGAGTGTGCCGACTAGCACCATCGGCCAATCCAAAATAGACCAAGTCATCCATCAACACATGTCACACCAGACTAAAAAGTGTTGATATCAAAAAAACTCTCAATGATATATGTACAAATAATCCATTGCCTAACTCCTACTTAAGCAAAGTACCTCTCTAGGTAGAGCCCGTTTCGGGGCTCCACCAGCTTGTTTCCCTCAAAATCGATTAACTCATACGACCCTTTTTCTAAAACCTGTTTAATAATGAAAGGACCGTACCACATAGGCTTAAACTTGCCTGCCCCCAAGGTGTCCTTATCTTGGTCATAGACCAAGACAAGGTCACCTTCAGAAAATACTCAAGGACGGACATCTTTATCATACTGCATTTTAACCCTTTTCTTATGAGCCTCATTTATCGTGGCGACATCTCGACGCTGCTCATCGAGATGTTCCAAGTGAAGGACGCGCTCTTTGAGACTTGAAGTCTCTGGAAGGATCTCAACAGCTAACTTAAGAGATGGAATTTCACATTCAACCAGAAAGATAGATTCCACCCCATAAACCAACTGAAAAGGTGTAAAACTAGTAGTAGTCTTTATGGAGGTTCAGTATGCGCAAAGAGCCGAATACAACATAACGTGCCAATTGGACCGGTTTTTGTCGATTGTCCATTGTAGGATCGTCTTAAGTGTTTAATTGACTGCCTCGAGCTGTCCATTGGCTTGAGGATAATAAGGAGATGAATGCTCTTGCCGGAAACCCAATTTGAGAGCCAATTCAGACATCAGTTGATTCTGGAAATGACTGCCATGATTAGTGACAATGTCTCTCGGGATACCGAATCTTGAGATAATCTGATTAGAAAGGAACAATGCTACCGTGTCACTATCATTTTTATAAGTGGGCATGGCCTCAGCACACTTCGTAAAGTAGTCTACAGCCATGATAATGTACCTATGATTCGCCGCTGAAGGCGGATTACAAGTTGTAAAATCAATAGCCCACTTAGTAAAGGGACCGACGGTGACAACGGGAAAAAGAGGGGCTGGATGTGCACGCATCTTCCAAGTATAAATTTGACAGGGGTGACAGCGTTTGACCGCTTCAACATAGTCTTTAAAGAGTGAAGGCCAAAAATAGCTGGCATGCAAGATGCGTTGGGCTATAGCAAGCCCTAATAGATGACCACCACAAGCTCCATTGTCGCAGTCATTTAGCACTCACTCTACTTCCTCTAAGGTTAAATAACACCGAAGGATTGAATCAACCCCTCGACGGTATAATGTGTCACCAATGACAACATAATTTTTAGCTAGGTGACGTAATTTTTGACGTTCATCCTTGCAGAAGGTAGAGGGTAACTTCGAAGTCTGGAGATATACAATTATATCTCCATACCAAGGGTCAAGGGAAGAGATGAGGAATAAATGTTCGTCGGGGAAAATTTCCTGATAAACAGTATCGTCTCCACAAGGCAGGTTAGAAATTAGCTCAACAAAAACAATGGATTTCTTAGACTTGGCAGACAAGAACTCGAGATCAAATTCTTTCAAAATGACTATCCATCGATTATATTTACCCCCAATCACTCGCCTACTGTGGACAAATTGAAATGGATTGACCGCCACTAAGACAAAAGTTTTGCATAGCAGGATATAATGACGGAGCCGCTCGATAGCATGGATAGCTGCCAAGGCCAACTTCTCAACCGGAGAATAGCGAAGTTCAGGACCTATTAAGCCTCGGCTCAAATAATAAATCACATGCTCGGTGAGAGCATCGTCCTCCTGAACAAGAACCATACCAATGGTTGATTCTGCTGCAACAAGATATAAAAGGAAGTCTCTACCATAATTTGGTGGACTCAAAAGCAGGGCAAAGACTAATGCCTTTTTCAAAGTATCAAACGACTTCTGCACAAAGTCGTCCCACACAAATGGAACTCCTTTCCGTAGAAAATGCATGAACCCTTTAATGATCTTGGCATAGTTCGCTATAAACTGTCTTAAGAAATTAGCCTTCCCTTGAAGACTTTGAAGTTGTCAAATTGAGGACGGGGGAGGAAACTACACTATTGCCTCAACCTTGAAGGGATCAACCCGAATCCCTTCATTTGACACAATGAACCCTAACAACCGATCGGACGTAACCACGAAAACGGACTTTTTGGGATTCAATCGGATTTTATAAAAACGACATTGCTCCAAAACCATTCGAAGATGACTAGGGTGATCAGTTCTCTTTCGAGAACGAGTAGCGAGATCGTCCAAGTATGCTTCGATGATATGTTTGATGTCGTGGAAAGCATATGACATGGCCCGCTGAAAAGTGGCTCCAACATTTTTAAGACCAACAGGCATCTTTCTATATTCAAAGGTACCCCAGGGACATATAAAGGCTGTCTTATGTTGATCTTCAGGACGGATAGAAATTTGATTATAACCAGAAAAACCATCCATGAAGGAAAAAATCTCATTACCCGCACACTCGTTGATAATCTAATCAACGAATGGCATGGGCTAATTATCTTTCAGACAAGCCTTGTTTAGGTCCCTAAAATCGATGCATACTCGGATTGTTCCTTTCCTTTTATCCACAGGGATTGGATTAGAAACCCAATCAGTAAGAGGAACAGGGTATATGAAACCCACCTTTAGCAGCTTCTCAACTTCAGCTTTGATAGTTGCTGCTTTCCTAGGATTAACTAGTCGAAGCCTTTGACAAACCGGTTTGGCGTTTTCATGCATCTTGATCTCATGTTGAACTATAGATGGGTCAATGCCAGGCATTTCTTCATAAGACCAAGCAAATACATCTCAAAATTCCTTGAAAAGGTCGGTGTAAATTTGAATTTCTTCAGGGGAACATTCAACTCCGATGAAGAGATTCTCGATCACATTAGGGTCCCTAGAGATGTTTATAAGTATCGTTTTTGAAATCACTGACATATTACTTTCGGCACGAACGTGTGCTGGAGCCAAAGGATTTGACACCGTACAAACATCACTAGTAAAGAGCTCGGAGAATCTAGATTCTACTTCCTGTAATGGAGGAAGAAAGTATGAATGATGGTGTAAGTCTTCCCAAGGTCGATATATACCCATCATTGCTTCGAGGATTGCTTCCTCAGAAGGTAAAACCGAATCTATGCAGTCCAAGGCAGAGGAAGAATCAAGGCTCCAGGCTGGGGCCACATCACCATCTAGCTCCTCTTCGGAAAAATGAGTAGAGTGGTCGTCTGCAGAGTTGACAATAGACTGATATCTAAGCTCAGCTGCAGATATAGGGAATGCCATTCGATTTACTTGTCCTTCAACTAATGTGGTCGTACGTGAAGGCAAGGTGCAAGGGTCTGAAAAATAACGAGTTCCGAAGAACTCTTCTCAAGGAGACTCCTTAGATGATGAAATGGTATTGATTCTAGCGAAAGGAGAGGGAAGATCAAAGGTACCCATTAATGAGGAATACATCCCCACTCCTATATTCTCAGTAGGCGGACGAGGTTTATCCACTAAAGGAATAGTAGAGTCAGAGATTGCTTGAGGATATGCAAGACAATAATCCAATTGATCAACCTTAATGATTTTCCCCTCATGAGGAAAGCAAATGACACGAAACAGAGTCGAGACAATGACGTCCATCTTGTATACCCAGTTCCTTCCTAAGAGGAGATTGTAGTCTAGGTTAGCATCAATGGCTTCTACTTCAATATTGACGACCTTCCTCCCAACACATATAGGAAAGGCGAGGATAATCCCATGCGGGTTATGAGAATGACCATCAAATGCAGTCAAGATGGTAGGTGAAGGAACAGCCGGAGGTGATCCAATAGCCTTCTAGCATGACATCAACATGACGCATGTGGAAACTCCTTCATCAATAACGGTATGAAAAATGTTAATTTTTCGGTATGTAGACTTTATTTGGAAATCCATATGATGAGGGAGTCGCTTTTTGACATTTAACATGTCAAAAGTGTGCACTAAAGAGTTAGTTGGATCGACTGCCCCAATCGAGGAAAGTAAAGCAATTCATTGAGCCAGACACGACTGGAGAACCTCTAAAGTGGACATGGCGCATGGACTCTGAGCTAGATCCTCAACAATGGAGTAATTATGGGCGGCCCTAGCATTAGCATTAATAGTCGCACGTTTAGCGGGACCTTTCGGTATCGTGGTATAGTCTCGACAGGGGGTCGCTCAGTATGAAGGTCGGTATTTCTAGGAGTAGTCTTGTCCTTGGAAGTTTCGGCTTCACCGTAATCATGTGACCGAGTAGCCACATGGATGTTAGAACCCATAATGATAACATTTGATGATTTTTACCCTTCCTGGTCACCCCCTACGGAGGTTCCAGGGTTTGAATTCGCGCCAGCAAGAAGTTGCTGCCCTTGGGGAAAACGGTTGGTTAACACAGCCTGAGAACTAGAAGTCCCTTGCTACCCTAACAAGTGCTGAGCATCTTCAATCTTGGGGCAAAGGTTTGCTAAATGGTCTCCACTGCACAACTTGCATGGAAACTTGACTTTCTTTCTAGACTCATTTCTACCACAACTAGCATTATTTCTGGATTTATTTGCGTCAGCCTTCCAATCCTGGTTCTTTTTCTTACCACGTCCTTTCTTTTTCCCGTTGGAATTTTGATTTCCTTTGGGGTTATCAGATTGGAAAACATTAATCGAAGAGGTTTTGGAAGCCGGAGGGGTAGACGATGTGACTTGGTTGTTAGAAGCAACTTGTAAAGACAACTGCTGCAATTGGTTCAGCAAGTTCACCGCATTTGTGTCTACCGGCCCAACAATACCATCCGCGTGGGGACCTGGCTTCAACTTGGCTATGTCAACCTTAGACCCAGGATCATCTGCAAGTATTTTTGTAGGATCCCAGACTGAGAGTATATCAATTCTAATTTTTGGGCCCTAAAAATGGCTTACTCCTCAGAATAAACTCCAACATGGAGACATCCTTAGAGATCTCGGGTTGTAATGATTTTAAAAACCATTCGATACGGTACTCCAGAGGGATTTCAACTTTAATGAGCCTCTTTCTCCGTCTCCATTCCTGAATATGGTCAGAAATGTGAGTTGCCTTATCCTGACGAAAAGTGGCCAGAAGTTCAGTTCCGGCATCATAACAGACAGGCAATTGGAAATGATTTAAGAAAATATTATCTAAGTCAGCGAAAGATGTTAAGCTGCCCCCTGGAAACTCTATATACCATTTGGCCACATTACCAGTCAAGGTGCATTGAAAAAGTCTCAACCTAATCGAGTCATCGATAAGGGAGTTAGCTGAGCACCACAAATGGAATGTGGTTACATGGTCGCCTAGGTCTTCATCATTATTCCCTTCGAATTTTGGGATGCCCAAAGGGATTTTGGTTGGGACCGGAGGCCAGGCCGGATTGTATTTGATTGGGTCGTTTGTTAACTTAGTGAGATCTGGCAAGTTCAAAGTTCCCAGAAATGGAAGCCTAGGAGGACCTTCGGGATTCCACCCAGACTGGGCGCAACTCCCAAAGTTCTGGAAAGATTGGCCTAGATTTTGGAAGGCACCAGGCTGCTCGAAGTACCCAGTAGAAGCAGCTGAACCAAAAGGGAAGCCTTGTGACCCAGCTAAATTCGGAGTTTGACCAACTCCAGCCGCAAAGCCTCCATAACCAGCAAAGTTTCCTCCTAAAGGATTATAAGGAGTTGATAACCCCTGATACAGATTCCAAGCCGAAGCTAAGGGGGAATAATTTGAAACAAACTAACTATGGAGTACGGCCTATTCCCTTGTTGGCCGAAAAATGAATTCCCAGTTCCCGTGCCACTAACGCCAGTGTTACACCAACCTTGGAAAGGATTGCTGCTTTTTCCTATAGAAGAAAAAGGTATGGATCTTATTGTGGGGTTGGAATGTGGTATATGACCACTTCCGAAAGGAAAACCCCGGAATGAAGCCGATCCACCCATCATGGATGTGGTGGCACTAAACGGAACTAAGGGAATATCGTTTGAATGGGTGCCAAATGGGAAGAATCCAGAACTAAAAGCATTGGTTTGGTAATTTTCACTCGTGGACATAATGGAGGTAGACCCAACTAAAGATGTGCTAGCAAAAGATCCAAACAAAGAAGTAGAGGAGATGGAAATCATTCCTCCCCCTTGTACCGATGTTTGAGTTTGCATAGTTGTAGCACTTGTAGTAGAAGCCATGCTTCCAGTAGTGGTCATCGACGGTAAGCACGTAACATGACCTGGACTTGACGGTCTATGCGTCGGAGTCCCAATGTATTGTAATACTTCCGGATGGCTAGATGGTAGGGGAGAATTCGGAGCTGCTAACGACTTTGAGAGTTCTTCCACCTCTATGTTATTCTCTGTTTGAAAGGGAACTCGAGAAAGAACTGGAGTGTTCCTCTCTTGTTCTGCGAAAGTGCCAGGCCTTGCTTGAACACTAATGCCCCTGAGAGGAGGATCAATCCCCGATGCGTCAACTACCGTGGGATGAAACCCACCAGCAGTATTACCTCTGCGCCTTCTAGGAGAAGGCTCTAAACTTGGTGGTGAAATACCACGAAGTCTTCGAGACCGTCTAGGTGATCGGTCAGCCACTTTGAATTTTTTGTTAAGATCTAACTAAAGACTCAAAAAATTGAAAGCTAGTCCAACTAATAGCACAGAGCACACAATATAAAGTCCATAAAAATATCAGCCAGTCAAATAACTTCCAAGTATTTCCGCTCTGGGTGATTAGGACCGGACACCAAAATACAAGAAAGTGAATTAAGGGGCTTTCCAAAGATAGTCTGGGATGATGAGGGCCCAGTCCTATCAGCGAAAGTAACAGAGGAAGTTACGCTGACCTCCAAACAACAGCTTGCGCCGGTGCAAGCCCCCAAGCTTTGCAAGGGTGCCCTCCAGTAGTACCGTTGAGAGTGATGCAACGTTGACCTCAGGTGCCACGAGATTCCCCTCTGCAGCCTCCTGTGTAGATCCCTAGGAGTAGCAACTATGGATACCAACTCGTCATAGAAGCCAGGAGGAACAGTCATGAGGTAAGTTCAAACAAGTAGGAGAGGGGTTGTCTCTCTTCCCTGTCTTCACAAGCCCTCGTGCTTAACTCCCGAATCCAGAGCTTTCCTGGTCTTCCTAATGCTATTGGATTTTCACTCACTATTCAAACTCCTATGTTTGACAGTTTAAATGGCCTTGGAGAGTTAACTCTCCACTCGCCTAATCCAAGGCCCTAAAATCCTAAAACTTGTTGGTGTATCTAACTTGATAAAAAAAGTTTTAGTGAATTTTAATTAGTGCTTGATTTTAAAATAGGTTGTTCTTTAAGTCACGAGATAAACTACATGCAAATGCACTTGTTTTCGTTTTTTGATGAAAAGAAATCTCTACAGGGTTTAGAGGAACTTCAAGTAAAACAAAATTTCCTTTTCTTTTCGTTAATTCCAGCTTCACACTCACAAAAGTTAACAAAGCTATGGATGCCTAAAAAGACATGCAAATATATCCTAATGCAACTAGTATATGCTGATGCAAGACTCAAAACTACTCTAAAATCAATAAATGAAAGTTGCTTGCTTATCAATTTTTATTTTGCCACTTAAAATGTTTAGATGGAATATGAGATGCTACCATTCATTTCGTCTAAACACTAAAAACAAGTTTCAAGACAAACAAAAAGCACTTTCATTCACTAAAAGGAAACCAAATCAAAACAAAGTTCAAGAAAGCAAAACTAAGTTTTTCAAAAAGTTTTCTTCAAAAGCAACAACAAAAGAGTCTTTTCAAAAATTCTCTCAACAAGACTGAAACTTTACGATTGAAGAATAGGAAACAAACAATTTTGCAAGTTGACACCACACAATGGATGAAAACTCAACAAAAAGAAATGTGTTTAAAGATGCTCTTAACAATCAAAAGCAGCAATGAAAGCTTTGGCAACAAAAACCAAAAAGATCAAAAAGACAAATTTCAAGAAAGTATCAATCAACAACTTTCATGAAACAAAGAAGTGGATGGTCACAAAAAGCGGTTTTGTCAAGCAAACAAAAAGTCACCAAAAGCAAGATTTAACACAAAGATTGAGATCAATCTTCCTGCCTTGATGAATCAGAGCAGCCAAGATTCCCAGCAAGAAATCTTGCGTGCTTGAGCAAAAAACGATGACGCTTGCAACAACGAAAACAAGACCAATACTTCTTACAATCAGAGAGAATTTGGAACAAGATGCTCGCTGTAAAACTAACAAATGATACTGGAAAGTGATTGTTTAAGACTGAATCAAACCAGCAGACAGACCTTCAGAGACAAAAATATTTAAAAATCTTGAAAATTGCAAGAGATACGCGATTGTACTGATGTACAGATTACGTGTATACACAACTGTGCCTAAGGAAACCTGCGTATACATGGGTTCACTTAAGGAAACATGCATATATACGCTTTTGTAACTAAGAAAAACAGTGTATATAAAAGATTTCAAGAAAAATAAAAAATTCAGTCTGAAGAAACTAGCAAAAATTAGAATTCAAGAATAGACCACACAGAAACAACAAGAAAACAGGCAGCTGAGCCTTGATTGTCTTGAAAACACCCAAACTAGGAACAACAACAGTGTTGTCCCCAGTGGAGTCGCCAATTCTGTTAAGGGAAATGTTCCCCTAAGGCTTTTGGGTTGAAACCCTAGCAGACTAAAAGTTGTCTATAAAGAGAAACACACATTCACACAGCCATTATGCTATTATAAGCAAATTCTATGATAAGGGGCATACCTAAGGTCCTACGTTTGAGAAGGTCCTTTAGGGTCCAAACCCTTCTTGGAGTTCCTTTTGCTCCTTTGACCTGCAAAACAACCAATTCAAGAGAGCACAACAGTATATGGACTAAACCTTATAAAGAAACCATCTTCATGTTATAAAGAAAGGTAGTTAGTTATGAAATTTGAATAACCATTCACATATGAATTCTAACATGAATACCATAAACATGAAGAAGATTTATATCAGGAACCAAGACATGTGTTTCTTTTATTATAGACAAATAAAGTACAGAAAAGGAATAATTTCACCTGAGTATTCCTTTGATAGCCTCCAAGCAAAGCCTTCTTCTGGATTCGTCTAGCCTCAAGCCTTTAACAAACTCCTTCCATGACTTACTCCATGATGTCACAAGTAGTGGATGAACATAAACACACAAGGAAACAAGGGTTTCCTGTACAAACGGGGGAAGTTAAGGAGGCGCAAGGATCTTTAGACCTGGTCAGGGAAATCTCAGCATAATAACCTTTCTCTCTCCTCTCCCCTCTCTTAGGCCTTCCCACTGAAGCCTTTTTATACTTCTCCCAAAGTAGTTTTTTAGTTGGGAGTTGGTAGGGAATAGTTGGGCCACGGGCACTAACAGGTGATCAGCAGGTAAAACCCGTGATCTCCGCCCGAAATTAAGGAGTTGTATACTTTTTTAAGTGTTTTAATACATATACGTGGGTTTGGTATATGCCTACCCACGTATACACGCATTTAACTCAGGGAAATGTCGCGTATAAGGGATAAAACACTGCTTTTTTAAATTTTGGACCAGGTCTGGAAGGAGGAGTTGCCCTAGGCCATGAGTGCAACATCACAAATCATAAGAGTGAGATTTGGAGCTATAACAGATGCCACCTAATATATGAGGTCAGAAGGGGTACATGATTGCCGAAACGTATTAAGCAAGTACATGGAAAGGAAATATGTCAAAAACCGAGAAGGACTTCACTAGAATTCAGCCTCCCAAGCCACAAAAGGAGATCAGATAGAAACACTATCTGAGGCGGGCATACCCATGCTTAGAAAAAGTAAAGCATGTCCGCATATCAAGTACAAGCGGATCCACTAAGTATACAAGTATAAATGACTGGAAAATACATAATGGATCATCTGATCATGATCGAACAAGTACATGTCTGAATATCACATATAAGACTGTCAACGATGCTGAAAGATGCAATGGATCACTGATATCAAAGACTGATCCCAAAAGATACCAACTGAACATGATGGAATAGGATGGTACTACACTGCAAACTCATGTGCCAGCATATAGAATGTCACCATGAGTGACTGCAACATATAAGGTGGAGTGGTATCTACTAGCAAGAACAGGAGCAACTGTCAAGTGAACCAATGAATGCTGATACTACCTGAGGTCTTCACCGACCGCCGTGGTACATTTCTACACCATGGGAATAAATGATCTGAAGTCGACCATGTGAGAAATTGTTTGATTACCGGTCATTGATGTATATCGTTAACAAACACGAGACTACTCATCAATAATGATAATGAGCGTCAAGGTACCCAGTATAATCCAACAAGTGTGAATAGATGAGCTGGAGTTGAACACCTATAAGAATCTATCGATCAGGAGACAATGATGGTTTCCCACTGTCGATAGCAAAGGATTTGTCACTAATGACTGCAAACCCCAAGGTACTGCCAAATGAACTCTAGATCTTTGCCCAGAGCAATGAGTCGTAGTCGATAGGGAAAGATCTGCTAGAAGGAAGTCATTAAGGCATCCTTCATCAATCTAGTGCGAGTGTAACCTGTAGGCCAATAATGTGGAAGGAATCGAACGAAAGAGATGTAGTAACCCAACTGAAGTACATTTCCGGCGTACACAAGATGTGGCTAGCACACGACAGAAGCCCTCTGAACCAACCAATAATGGAAGCTGACACAGAGGTGAGGTATCCACCAATAGGGTCAAATGGAAACCAAGGTACTACACGAATCCCAATGTGTGATAATGTAAGCTGATGTCGAACACAAGGGAAACCACTTAGTCAAAGACCCATGATACTGATCAATGCTGAGCACAAGGTGACCTATCAATAATGAAAATAGGGCCAGGGTGCAGCTCTAGGCCTGTCCTCAGAGCAAGATGTCATCGTCGATAAGGACAAGACTCACCAACAAGAAGTCAATGGAGACCTTCTCAAACCGGCACGAGTAAAGGACCAATATAGCTTATGTGATGATAGACATGACGCTGACAACCAGGGATGGCCGACTGAAAAATTAGTCAAGAGACGCCGCAAAGAGGTCGACTCAGGCTAACTTCCCTTGAACAAAAGCACGACTCAATGTGACTATGTGGCAGCATATGATGACTCTGTATAAGTTCATCATGTAGGACGCACGAATGAACCCTCCATATGATTGGAAGAGATAAGCAATTGGGGAGAACTGACTCAATAACAAGGTTACAGCATACCTAAGTCAAACTAAATCCTGCCCAAACGGAGGAGACTTTGCTTTGAGTGCTTTTTTCAAGGGCGACACGACTGACTCTAGCTGCCAACAATAAATGGAAATATTGTCCCGTTCCCGCTCTTTTTGGAATATTTAATTTTTTTGTCTTTTTCTGTTAAGCTTGAAAAAGAATAAAAGAATGCTATGGTATAGTGGAAAGAACGAGTGTCGATGAAACAGATGATCTAGTTCTTGGGAATGGAACATTCCTATACTCAATGTAGGGAGGTGAAAACTGGTCAGTGACACTCAAAGGTGCGTTCCTTCCACGGGTCAAGGTGTGTCAAGTTGCAGAAGTCAAAGATATGCAAGGGGTATTTTGCAATCATCATGGTCAAAAGTTGGCTTAAACATGAGTCCAAGTGAAGCCGGCTCTAGGCCAAAAGGTGCAAGTAGTCAACATGCAATGCAGTAGTACAACTCAACACAAAGGAGCCTCTAGGGTACAAGGCCAGAAAGAAGCGAAGAAGCTAAGAGAACTGAGCCTTCAACGCATAAGTCATGGCAGGACTACAGAGGACTCCCGAGCCTACTCAAATCAGAGCAGCATGGGCAACAAATGTCAGTGAGGTGCTAACTACAATGCCCACGTAAAGGATGGTTGTACCATCGTGTCATGATTTAAAGAATCGGCGAGTGAAGATGGCTTACGGACCATAACACGACGGGGTCGACCCTATGGCAGATGTATCGACAAATGGAGGCTAGTATGCATAATGCAACGGAAAAATGGTGTCCCTAACCTATATCCCAATGAGAAAACGATACCTGCCATGACGGATAAGCAGTCATGGAACCGTCTCGAAACTGTCGAAAAAACGTCCAAAATGTCCTGAAAATCAAACCATTCTCGACATTCCAAGCTCCCAAGTTAAAAGTCACATGAGGCCAAACAAAATAAAATTTTGAAAAAAAATTTCATTTTCAAAACCTGTAAAAGAGCTTTTGGACTCACCATTTTCACCATTTGAGTTTGAGAGCAAAGAATTGGAGTAAAAGGAGAAAACTTCCCATACGCCAAATTCAATTGTTCAGATTCTTCAAAAACCTCCAGGTAACTATTATACCTATCTTGCAATTGGTTGTGACTAGATTTAAAATTTTTAATTAATGTTTTACCATTGAATTTTTTCCCAAAAATTTAACCGCGGCATATACGTGGGTTGTTAATACGAAACCCGCATACACGCAGGCCCTATACGCAACTGTGTGCACAGGGACCTGTGTATACGCCACGAACATTTTTAACCAAAAAACAAGCTGTTGAAAATCATTTTTTGCTCAAAATGCCAGTCACCTGGTGAGAAAGAGAGCATGCCGCAGTGGATAATGAAGTCATGAACAATTCTGATGCTTTGGAAGCCCTACAGGGATGTGGTTTGCTTAAATTCTTCAAACTTCCGAATATGAAAGAAAACACACATCTGCCCCAGATGCTCATTGATTATTGTGATATCGAGGAGGATGCCTTTATGATTGACCAGATGTCACTCAGGATAGAAGTGGATGATATCTATTTCATCACGGGCGTTTCCCGAAGGGGAGAGCTAGTACATTCCCGGGGAAGGACACGGAGCAGTCTCACGATCGAGGACTACGTATAGATATATTGCCCAAGACATCCCAAGAAGGTTGGGAGTCAGATTTCCATCACACATGTGACGAGTTCATCACTGAGGATAATCCTGTTCACCATATCTAGAGTGAACGGATCAGCCTCTCTGCATCAGGCATCATGGCTAACCATGAGCGTGGTATTTGAATGTCTCACCACTGTATTTGACTGGTGTACTCCTCTTCTAGCCAACATGAAGAGCCAGCTCACTTCTATCAAGAGGCGACAGACCAAAAACTTTGGATATGGGATTATTCTGTGTTCTTTCTTTTTTTAGTTGGTCCCCGAACTCCGCCATAGGGTAGCAGTTTCCATCAGCACCCCACAAGATCCACGCATCGGCCGGTGGGCTGACCTAATGAAACGTCTAGGGGGTGGGGAGGTCCCACGAACTGCATTTGACGATGACTTCTTTACCTGGTGGGATCAGCAAATCATTGCCATAGATGACTACCCCAATGCTGGGTTGGATTTCCAAGGAGATCTTGATCTAGCATTACCACCGAATGCAGCATGGGGCAACATTGGTAAGTATTTTTTGATTTTTTGATTTTTTTGGATTTTTCAAATATAATGATGAATTTTGAAAAATATTTTTGATCGGAATCAAATGACTAATATCATGTTCCAGATATTGGGCTGGTACGACCAGATGGGTTCCCGCGGCATGGACGGCGCGACCGAGGAGCCGAACAGGCGGTTGCTGATACAGAACGAGTTCTACATAACGTCCAGCGGCACTTGGCAAGGCTGAGTCACCAAGTACCGATGGCTACCGTAGAGGACCTTCCTGAAGATATGCAGCGTCATGTGGTTGGCATGCCACGTGACAAGGTTCACACTTTTCGGCGTGTGGCCAATGCGATAGTTACCTACTTAGTCGCTCATCCTGAGCTGGGGCATTAGATATGCCGGACATGATTATGGGCATTTGAGTCCCAATTTTGTATATTTTTGGACAAACATATGTACACTCGAGACACTTTATGATATATATATATATATATATATGTATATGTATATGTATATGTATATGTATATGTATATGTATATGTATATGTATATGTATATGTATATGTATATAGATACAGTTCGACTTTTTGATGCTTGATTTTATTGTGATGAATGATTGATTTGCCGGTCTAATCCTTGATTAGTGATAGAATCAGCTAACCAATTATGAGATCTTGGAATGTGAAAATAATTAATATAAGTAAATGATCTTTGCAACAACCTCACCCTTAAATACTTGAAATATAAACATGCATCCCGTACCTGATAAATGTTGTTTAATTGTGACACTATCAATTGAGAATCAAGATAAACTACTAACGAGTCGATATCGTGAGAAATTTCCTCAGATAGTAAATTAATAACGGCAGTATACTCAGCCATATTGTTTGAAGCAGGACCAGTGCATACTCCCCTTGATACCATCAATTGACTAGTTGGATAATAGAGTACCCAAGCTGCGGAAGCAAGATTCCGAGTGTGCCGACTAGCACCATTGGTGAATCCAAAATAGACCAAGTCATCCATCAACACCTGTCACAGCAGACCAAAAACTATTGATATCAAAAGAACTCTCAATGATATATGTACAAATATACATAATGTACAAAGAAGCCATTGCCTAACTCCTACTTAAGCAAAGTACTTCTTTAGGTAGAGCCCGTTTCGGGGCTTCGCTAGCTTGTTTCCCTCAAAATCGATTAACTCATACGATCCTTTTTTCTAAAACTCGTTTAATAATGAAAGGACCGTACCACGTAGGCTTAAACTTTCCTGCCCCCAAGGTGTCCTTATCTTGGTCATAGACCAAGACAAGGTCACCTTCAGAAAAGACTCGAGGATGGACAACTTTATCATACTGTGTTTTAACCCTTTTCTTATGAGCCTCATTCATCGTGGCGGCATCTCGACGCTACTCATCGAGATGTTCCAAGTGAAGGAGGTGCTCTTTGAGACTTGAAGTCTCTGGAAGGAGCTCAACAACTAACTTAAGAGATGGAATTTCACATTCAACTAGAAAGATAGATTCCATCCCATAAACCAAATTAAAAGGTGTAAAACCAGTAGCAGTCTTTACGGAGGTTCGGTATGCCCAAAGAGCCGAATACAACATAACGTGCCAATTGGACCGGTTTTTGTCGATTGTCCGTTGGAGGATCGTCTTAAGATTTTTATTGACTGCCTCGACCTGTCCATTGGCCTGAAGATAATAAGGAGATGAATGCTCCTGCCGGAAACCCAATTTGAGAGCCAATTTAGACATTAGTTGATTCTGGAAATGACTGCCATGATCAGTGACAATCTCTCTCGGGACACCTAATCTTGAGATAATCTGATTAAAAAGGAACAACGCTGCCGTGTCACTATCGCTTTTATAAGTGGGGATGGCCTCGGCCCACTTCGTAAAGTAGTCTACAACCACGATAATGTACCTATGATTTGCCGCTGAAGGCGGATTACAAGTTGTAAAATCAATACCCCACTTAGTAAAGGGACCGACGGTGACAACAGGAAAAAGAGGAGATGGATGTGCACGCATCTTCCAAGTATAAATTTGACAAGGTGGACAACGTTTGACCGCTTCAACACAGTCTTTAAAGATTGAAGGCCAAAAATAGCTGGCACGCAAGATGCACTGGGCTGTAGCAAGCTCTGATAGATGACCACCACAAGCTCCACTGTGGCAGTCATTTAGCACTGACTCTACTTCCTCTAAGGTTAAACAGCACCGAAGGATTGAATCAACCCCTCGACGGTATAATGTGTCACCAATGATAACATAATTTTTAGCCAGGTGACGTAATTTTCGACGTTCATCCTTGGAGAAAATAGAGGGAAACTTCGAAGTCTGGAGATAGAAAATGATATCTCCATACCAAGGGTTGAGGGAAGAGATGAGGAATAAATGTTCATTGGAAAAACTTTCCTCATAAACAATATCCTCTCCACAAGGCAGCTTAGAAATTAGCTCAGCAAAAACCATGGATTTCTTAGAGTTGGCAGACAAGAGCTCGAGATCAAATTCTTGCAAAATGACTATCCATCGATTATGTTTGTCCCCAATCACTCACCTACTGAGGAGAAATTGAAATGGATTGACCGCTGCTAAGACAAAAGTTTTGCATAGCAGGATATAATGACGGAGCCACTGGACAGCATGGACAGCTGCGAAGGCCAACTTCTCAACCGGAGAATAGTGAAGTTCAGGACCTATTAATCCTCGGCTCAAATAATAAATCACATGCTTGGTGAGAGCATTGTCCTCCTGAACGAGAACCATACCAATGGTTGATTCTGCTACAGTAAGATATAAAAGGAAGTCTCTACCATAATATGTTGGACTCAAAAGCGGGGCAGAGACTAATGCCTTTTTCAAAGCATCAAAGGACTGCTGTGCAAAGTCGTCCCACACAAATGGAACTCCTTTCCATAGAAAAAGCATGAACCCTTTAGCGATCTCGGCATAGTTCGCTATAAACCATCTTAAGAAATTAGTGTTCCCTTGAAGACTTTGAAGTTGTCGAATTGAGGACGGGGGAGGCAACTGAACTATTGCCTCAACCTTGAAGGGATCAACCCGAATCCCTTCATTTGACACAATGAACCCTAACAACTGATTGGACGTAACCGAGAAAACGCACTTGTTGGGATTCAACTGGATTTTATAAAAACGACATCGCTCGAAAACCATTCGAAAATGACTAGGGTGATCAGTTCTCTTTCGAGAACAAGCAGCGATATCATCCAAGTATGCTTCAATGATATGTTTGATTTCGTGGAAAGCATATGACATGTCCCGCTGAAAAGTGGCTCCAGCATTTTTATGTCCAAAAGGCATCTTTCTATATACAAAGGTAAGCCAGGGACATATAAAGGTTGTCTTATGTTGATCTTTAGGATGGATAGAAATTTGATTATAACCAAAAAAACCATCCATGAAGGAAAAATTCTCATTACCCACACACTCGTTGATAATCTGATCAATGAATGGTGTGGGGTAATTATCTTTCGGACAAGCCTTGTTTAGGTCCCTAAAATCGATGCATACTCGGATTGTTCCTTGCTTTTTATCGATAGGTACTGGATTAAAAACCCAATCAGTAAGAGGAACAGGGTATATGAAACCCGCCTTTAGCAGCTTCTCAACTTTAGCTTTGATAGCTGCTGCTTTCCTAGGATTAACCGGCTGAAGCCTTTGACAAAATGGTTCGGCGTTTTCATACATCTTGATCTCATGTTGAACTATAGATGGGTCAATGCCAAGAATTTATTCATAAGACCAAGCAAACACATCTCGAAATTCCTTGAAAAGGTTGGTGTAAATTTGAATTTCTTTATGGGAACATTCAATTATGATGAAGAGATTCTCGATCACGTTAGGGTCCCTAGAGATGTTTATAGGTATCATTTTTGAAATCACCGACATATTACCTTCGGCACAAACGTGTGCTGGAGCCAAAGGGTTCGACACCGTACAAACATCACTAGTAAAGAGCTCGGAGAATCTAGATTCTACTTCCTGTAATGGAGGAAGAAAGTATGAATGATGGTGTAAGTCTTCCCAAGGTCGATCTATACCCATCATTGCTTCAAGGATTGCTTCTTCAGAAGTTAAAACCAAATCTAAGCAGTCTAAGGCAGAGGTAGAATCAAGGCTCCAGGCCGGGGCCACATCACCATCTAACTCCTCTTTGGAAAAATGAGTAGAGTGGTCGTCTGTAGAGTTGACGATAGACTGATGTCTAAGCTTAGCTACGGATATAGGGAATTCCATTCCATTTACTTGTCCTTCAACTAATTTGGTCGTAGGTGAAGGCAAGGTCCAAGGGTCTGAAAAATAACGAGTTCAGAAAAACTCTTCTCGAGGAGACTCCTTAGATGATGAAACGACATTGATTCTAGCAAAAGTAGAGGGAAGATCAAAGGTACCCATTAATGAGGAATACATCCCCACTCCTAAATTCTTAGTAGGCGAACGAGGGTTATCCACGAAAGGAACAGTAGAGTCAGAGATTGCTTGGGGATCAACTGGACAATAATCCAATTGATCAACCTTAATGATTTTCCCCTCATGAGGAAAGAAAATGACACGAAACAGAGTCGAAACAACGGCATCCATTTCGTATACCCAGTTCCTTCCTAGGAGGAGATTGTAGTCTAGGTTAGCATCTATGAATTCTACTTCAATATTGACGACCTTCCCCCCAACACATATAGGAAAGGCCGGGATAATCCCATGCGGCTTATGAGAATGACCATCAAATGCAGTCAATGCGGTAGGTGAACGAATAGCCAAAGGCAATCCAATAGCCTTCCAGCATGACATCGGCATGATGCCTGTGAAAGCTCCTTCATCAATAACGGTATGAAATATGTTAATTGTCCTGTATGTAGACTTTATTTGGAAATCCATATGATGAGGGAGTCACTTTTTGACATTTAACATGTCAAAAGTGAGCACTAAAGAGTTAGTTGGATCGACTGCCCCAATCGCGGAAAGTAAAGCACTTCGTTGAGCTGGACACAACTGGAGAACCTCTAAAGTGAACATGGCGCATGGACTCTGAGACAGATCCTCAAAAATGGAGTAATTATGGGTGGCCCTAGCATTAGGATTAATGGTCGCGCGTTTAGCGGAACCTTTCGGTATTTGTGGTATAGTCTCGACAGGGGGTCGCTCAATATGAAGGTCAATATTTCCGGGAGCGGTCTTGTCCTTGGAAGTTTCAGCTTCACCGTAATCACGTGACCAAGTAGCCACATGGACATTATAACCCATCATGAAAACATTTGATGATTTTTCCCCTTCCTGGTCTCCCCCGCGGAGGTTCCAGGGTTTGAACTCACGCCAGCAAGAAGTTACTGCCTTTGGGGAAAAGGGTTGGTTAACACAGCCTAAGAACTAGAAGTCCCTTGCTGCACTAACAAGTGTTGAGCATCTTCAATCTTGGGGCAGAGGTTTCCCTAGGCAATGAGTGCAGGATCACAAACCATAATACTGAGATTTGGAGCTATAACAGAGTTGCAAGAAGATATAGTTCTGGATAGGAAGGTGAGAACTATGCGTAGGGGGAATGTTGAGTACCTGAGGATTGGACTCAAAGGTTCAAAACCAAACAATGAGAAATGGATAGAAATTGGGCAAGTGAGGAATCTATACCCTCACTTGATTGATTCTTAAAAACCAACTTTTTGTAGTTCAAAAGATTTTCAGTGGGAAGGTCGTGATCCGAATCAGATCTTAAAGAACCCTCTAATCTTTCATAACTCTGTAAAATTCATGAAAAAGTTTCAAAGATTTACAAAGGTTGAGCTTATCAAAAATATCCTTGAATAGTTGTAATTTGTGAGCAGTGCCAAGCAACAAGGACCCTTGGTCATGCGCATAGACCGTTGGGCCATGGTAACATGCGCTGCCACAAAACAACAAAACGGGAAGTATTTTTGAGAAACGGGGGAGGTTTCTGATATGTGATCGCATATCATCAGGCAAACCCCTTAGAGAAGAAAAAGTCACGAGCGATGGACTCGGAAAGTCAAAAACCGTACAAAATTCATTGATTTCATCAGAGGCGGGTCCCACATGAAAACCGACTGGATATCAGAAGGGCTTTGAGCGTTAAGAAGTTTCAATCAAGTCCCACCTGATGCCACAGACTGGTTGCCACACATCCAGCGGAAGAGAGAGAAAACTGCTCACATCGGATGGGTAAATGTCATGCAACTTACCCACCTGATATGGATGGAGATCATAGGATCTGGAGGCTCCAAATCAACGATGGGTATTCAATCCGACAGATGAGTGGATTCAACTGGGTAAACAGACCAAATTGTATAACAGTTTAAAGTCCGACATGAACAATGAGCTGGCAGAGGAATCATGTTCGCAAGCAATCTAGAGGTTAAATGGAGATAATGGCAGTTCAAACATTTGCAAGAAAACTGACACCTAGTTCAATATGAAACATGTGGCAACTTCCCTGCAAAGTGTTACACAGTGATGATGATGTAGAACAGGGGAATTCAAATGGAAAGAGGTAGGAGAACTAGAGTGTCAGGAAGTGGAAACAAATAGTCAGAATGCAGATTGGCTTTAAAGCCACAATTGAGGGAGAAGCAAAGGGGGAAGAGTTAACCAAGAGCAGAGAATAGAGCCGAGCTGACTTGAAGGCAGCATGGAGCCAAATAGAGCAAGAGAGAGTCAGAGAGTCTGCATACTCCAGGGATGGCTTGAGAGTTTCAAGAAAACTCCTTGGTAAATGTCTAACATGTACTATGTCTTAGATTGGGCTCATACTACTGTGACCAATAGAGGTTGAGTTTTAGTAAGGAGAGTCTATGTGCTCCAGAGATTTGGGGGATCCAAGTCCAGTCCTACTAATTTATATATGTTGAGTGAGACTCAAATTGAGCTCACTGTTGTAAAAACCCTACTTTGAAAACATAAGAGAGAGGCCACCACTGAAGGCTAGACCAGGAGACGTAGCCTAGGAGTATTGAGTGAACTCCTTATTAAACTTGTCTTTTTTACATGTTTTCCTTTTATGTTTTGATTAACTGCTTCATTGTCTATGTATTTCACAATCTCATCGATCCGTTGCATAAAGTAACATAAGCACATCCATGCACATGAGTCTATAATACCATTAATTCTTTATCCTGGATAAATTCCAGATCAAGCCAATGGTCCACAATGTGTGCGATCTTATATCTTATTGCTTCTAGTCTACGCACCAACTCTGGAGTCCACACAATCAGTTTGTCAAGCCTACACCTTCCTTGACTATTTGCTAGCTTCGCGATGTTGAGTTATGTAATGGGTATGTATTTACTCTCAATTACGTTGCCTTTTTCCTCTTTTTCTTATCTATTTTGTGCCTTGATATGCTAACATATTCATGGATTATGATAAGAAATGAACGAACTACTCTCAATTAAGAATTAGCCACCGTAACTAACTCTTATTTCCTTTTATGCAGAAAAATGATGAAAGGAACAGTTGATGTTCCCTAGAGATGGAACAACATAAACCAACAAAGGATGAATGAGGTGTGTCGGTTGTGGTCAGGCTAGAGGAGCAATTAGGAGGATCAACACTAAATAAGAAGAATTTCAGAAGATAGCATTCAGTTGTGAATCCCTCGGGATCTCCCGATACTGAGGGATCACATTTATCTTTTACCTTTTTTTACTATAAAAGTGTAAAATGTAAGAGAAAAGGGGGATCTCTATTTTATTTCAAATCATAATTTCAAGTTACAGACTCGTGCTTTTGAGGAACACAGCCCTATTGTAATGAGGATTGAGTTCAATGCTTAATACATAATTTACATTATTGTTCATTAGTATTCTCTGAAGTCGCTCAGTAGTATTTGCTGGTGGCTAAGGGCTCGACCTTTGGTGGATTAAACTTCTACCCTTTCTGTTATATCTTTATAATTCATGCAAGTTTGATTGGTTTGATGTTTTTCCATTCTCTGTGAGTTTATCTTTTTTTCTGTTTTCCAATTTCCTGCATTGAAGTTATGCTACTTTCCTTATGTGATTTGTAGCTTTGTCAATTGATTCCATTTATTCTTATTATAGATTAAATTGATTATCAGTTAAGGCATTGAATCTTGTTGATTATGATAAGAGTGTGCTCATTATAGAATCATCTGAAAGAGAGCGGTTATTGCTACTGAACTCTCGGTTGACATCATTTTTATTTGAATTACCTATTTGAGATTTGATTATGATTTTAGTTGAGGGTTAAGTCTTGATGCTTAGATGTAATATTTCTGTTAACAGTTGCAGTATGAGTTCTATAATGCATCCATTCACTCTTGTATCAAATTTTTATATTTCATTTTAAAAATAGTTACTCTCTGGATTCATAGCATGCACATATTGTGTACACTCTTTGAATAAAAGGACTTGCCCGGGTTGATAATTAATGTGAGGTAATTAGGAGTTTTAAAAGACACCTGTTAGCACTCAACACACGATCCACTCATACAACTCAGAGGGGAAGGATGAAAAGAAAATTTTATGGATTTCCATATATATGTAGCACTCTAACCATTTCTCCTTCGATACTCATATATTCTTGTTTTCCTGTGCCGCAAAATCGTGATTTTTTCTGTCCAACTACCCTTCAATTTCTTTCTTTATCGGATTCTAGTGACACGACATAAGAAATCTCTTATGTAGATCCCAGTCCCAGCAACGAAACCATTTTTTGGATTGTTGGGGCTTGAGCCATGTTCACAGCTGATTTAGCATGAACCGAGTTTCCACACCGTGGAAATTTCTAATGAGTTCAAGTGGTTCGTTGTTCGAGCCTACGTGCACATCGCTACGTGCACCTACCCATACTTCGCAGCCTGAGATGTTGCCTTCGTGCAACCCTAATAGGGGGTCGAATGTTGTTATTACCCAAGTCCTTACTAGTATTCCACTGTTAGTTGATTAACATAGCTTACTTGCATGTGTAAAGTATACTTAGCAATATAAATTATTCATACAAGTGCGCACAGTAAATAAACAGTATATTTGCAATTGATATCAAACATGTCACAACTCAAGAATAGATACATAGAATTTGGATAATCTTCTCTTTATTATTCACTTCTTTAGTTACAGACTTGAATCCAACCTACGCACTCAGCTGCAGACAACTAGGCCTCTGCGCACTCAGCTGCAAAGCCTTCTCCTACTCTACGACCCAAAGACACACTTAGACACTTTCTTTATGCTTCTATTTCACTATCCTCTCCTTCGCTCCCTTTCACACTTAGAGCCTCACTCTGTTTATATAATCCCATGGTCTGTGGACCATGGGTAGGCCGACATTATACTACAAACTAGGGCGGACAACCCTATGACTCTAACATACTTCCTCGCCCACAATTAACAGGGCTTTACAACATTATTCAGTCAAAACATGAGCTTTGAGCCCTAAAACATGCTTTAGGGGGGATTCAATGCCCAACAACCTATATATTACATATTTGTGATATGTTTGACCAAATTCCTGTCGTGGCTAATAGGGATCTAGTCAAGGTCTTGAACAAGTCTTTTCATTAATACTAGAATTTCCATGTTATTTTACTATTCTAAAGAGATGGTTCAATTCTGGGAAGTGACCTGGGCTATGGGATTGATAAGGTGGCTAGAATCCCTAGGTTGTTGGGATAGCACTGACAAATTTAGTGTCTGGTCATTGGTAGACAAGCCTATGAGAGCAACTTTGGGTTTCTAGACATTTTCATGCCCATAGGATGAGAGTGATCAAGGCTTAAGTTGTCCAAAAGTTCAGTGGGACCCAATGGCAAGCTATATAAAGTATTGGATTTGTTCCTAAGGGGCTTGTGGCTGATGTTGAATGTCTATATAGTGTGTTTCCATTGTTTCTTCTTCCTTAACGTGACTTAGGAGGTTGAATCATATCATAGTGGCCTCTCGTCACATGTTTACCATAACTTGCTGGTTGCTTAGGTAGATGTTTGAGGAGGGTTTTATAGAGTGGTATTAGAGCATGGTTCACCACTCAGGCTGGATGGGCTATGTTTTGGTCATGCATGTATGTTAGTTGCATGTGTGTCTCTCACCCTTCTATTCCATTTGTTTGTTGCATTTGCATGATGTTTTCAATGGTTGTATTGATGTCGTCATGTGAAATTTAAGGTTGTTATTATAGAATGCATCATTGCGAGTGTATGACTGGTTACATGTCGATTTATGTTGCTTATTATTATCACTGTAGTATGCTTGGTTACATTCTTACATGTTTGGTTACATTCTTGTATGCTTGGTTGCAAGTATCATTCTTACAGGTTTGATTTCAAGTATTGTTCATTCATGCTTGGTCATATGTGTTTTTGCATATGTGTGTATGGTTATGCATTGCTTATCCATCTTTATGTTTTCATGTGGTCAAGTGTGTAATGACATAATGATGATGGTTTTCATGCATGAGGTCGTGGTGTGCATTGTTGTTAAGGTCATGCATTGATGACTAGACCCTAGCTAGAATCATGGTTGCATGGTCATATGCTTATGTTTTATGTTTCTATATGTTATCATGGTTATGTTGTACATGTATCACACTGATTTGTTTATCTTGCAGACAAGGTATCCTCCCTAATATATGCTACAGAGACTACAAAGACTCTCCCTAAGAAATAAGGAGTTGTAAGGAAGATAATGATAGGATCATACAAGCACAAGAAAAGTTAGGAGGGGTAAATGCAAACATACTTTAGAGCTTGCCAGATTTTTAGTGACAGGGACTGCTTCGGATCAGCCATGAGTAGGAGGATAGAAGTAATGGGGCATATGGTAGTAGTTCACATGATGGTCACAGATCTGATATAGATGACACAATAAATTATGGCATATTGTTGGAGACTATGGATAAGAGTGGGGATAGGTTTCATTCTAGTTCTGATTCAGATAAGAACTATGATTGTCATTGGTATCATCCTTACAGGAGGAGTGGTATGAGGTATTTTCTAGATGATTTTAAGAAATAAAATCCACCTATGTTTTATGGAGAGGTAAATAAATCACAAGATGCAGAGGCATGGCTGCTAGGCATGAATAAGTTGTTAAGATTGCAAGACTATTCAAAGAACATGAAAGCTAGAGTGGCTACATTTAGTCTCAAAGGAAAAGAAGACATATGGTGAGAAGATGTGAAGAATTACATAGGTATAAATGAGGAATATTTGAGTTGGAGTGATTTTGAGATGATTTTCAAGAAGAAGTATTTGTCAGAAAGATACTTTGATGATAGGGTGAAAGAATTCTATGAGCTAAAGAAGGGATCCATGACATCTGATGAGTACACTAGCAAATTCTTGGAGTTGTTGAGTTATGTTCCTTAACTCAAGGAGAAGGATAATATTCAAAGATTCATTAGTGGATTAATGGTTGCATTCAAATAGAGGAGTGAGTTCGATGATCCTAGATCATTGAAGGGGCCATTTGAAAACTAAAGCATTTCTATGAACAATCAAAGCACATAATTGAGACTAAGCTAGACTAGAGAGGTAATGAAAAGAACAAAGGAAAATGGTACAAGAAGTGAGTAAGACCACAAGGTGCAGGTAACAAGGAGAATGTTGCACCACCTAAGAAGTTCAATACATTAGATAATGGACAAGGATTTGGGTTAGGAGCATAGAACAAGGAGACAGGTTGGAAGCATATGGAGTGTTGGATTTGTGGTAAAGATCATTGGAGGAGAGATTTTCCACCAAATCAGGGTGTTTGACCTCATATATATAGTTTGAAGGAGGCACAGACTATTGAGGATGGTGGTCAGAGTATTCCACGTATTTATGCATGATTGGATAATAAAAAGGCAGATCATTAGACATATATAATTGAGATGGATGCTAAGTTTTGTGGCCAAGTTATTTCTATTTTTATTGACCTTTGATCTAATTATATCTATGTTAGTCCTGAATTGATGGATAAGTGTGGTTTGAGTAATGAATCACATGCATAATATTGGTCAGTGTAGTTGGAAACAGGTACAAAGAAAGAAGTTTATCATTGGGAAAGAATTTTTGCATTTGACTTGGATGGTATGCCTATAGCAACACATTTGAATGTACTATAGTTGGGATCATACAGTATATTACTGGGCACGGATTGGTTGTATCTTCATAGAATGAAGGTAGACTATTATGACAAAGCCATTGAGTGTGTTGATGAAAATGGGGAACCAAGAGTATTATAGGGAAAGAAGAAAGCCACATTAGTTAGGATGGTGACAACTATGTAGGTAAAGCACAGTTCCAAGAAAGGGTTTAAGGTATTTGCAGTGCACATTTCTATGATAAAGGTAAGGAAATTGAGGATGCAGATGTGTTGAGAAGATACCCAGTTCTAAGCAGTTCAAGCATGTGTTTCCTCAGGAAATTTCAGAGTTTCCACCTCACGGGGAGGTAGGTGTTTCTATTGAGTTAGTGTTAGGGGCATCTCCACCATCAAAATAACCTTGCATGGTGAACACACATGAGTTGGTTGAGTTAAAGTTACAACTGGAGGAAATGTTGGGAAAGGGGTACACTAAGATGAGTGTATTAGCATGGGGTGCATCGATATTATTTATGAAGAAGAAAGATGGTACTCTCAGATTATGCATTGACTACAGGCAGTTGAACAAAGTGAGCATCAATAACATGCATCTCTTGCAAAGGATTTATGACTTGTTAGATCAACTGAAAGGAGTAGAGGTTTTCTCTAAGATTGACTTGAGATCTGGATATCATCAAGTACACATCAAAGAGGATAACAATTACAAGACAACATTTAGGACCAGGTATGGGCATTATGAGTTTATTTTTGTTCCATTTGGCTTAACTAATGCTTGAGTTACATTTATGTTCTTGATGAATAATGTGTTGCATCCATATTTGGATAAATTTGTTATTGTGTTCATTGATGATATATTAGTATATTCTAAAAATGAGAATAGGCATGTCAAACATTTAGCAGTAGTTTTGAAGTTGTTGAGAGAGCATCAGTTTTATTCTAAGATCAGCAAGTGTATTTTATTTCAGACTGAGATACACTACTTGGGGAATGTTGACTCCAAGGAGAGCATTGCAGTAGATCCAGAAAAGATAAGAGCCATCATGGAGTGAGTAGCTCCTAAGAATGTGGATGAGGTGATATCTTTCATGGGGTTTGTAGTGTATTATATGAGGTTCATTAGGAACTTCTCACAAATTTCTTATCCTATCACATGATTATAGAGGAATGGTAAGAAGTTTGAATGGACAAAGGAATGTGAGACTTTTTTTGAGCAGCTCAAGTAGTTGTTGACACATGCACCAGTGCTAAAGATTGCAGATCTAGACAAGGAATTTGTAGTATGCGTAGATACTTGCAAGAAGGGACTTGGTAAAGTCCTTACACAGGATGGACAGGTGGTATGCTATGAGTCATGGAAACTGAATGAGCACAAGTAGAAATATCCTACGCATGATATCGAGCTAGCATCGATTATACATGTACTAAATATATGGAGACACTATCTTCTAGGCATGAGATTTGCATTGAAGAGTGATCACAATGGCTTGTGATATCTATTTGACCAATCAGATCTAAATTGTGGGCAGGCTTGGTGGTTGGCTATGATCAGTGAGTTTGATTTGGATCGAATATATCAATGATAAAGAGAACAAAGTCGTAGATGCTCTTAGCAGGTGGGTATAGGTAAATCAATAGAAGCTATGAGCTCCTATGGGACAAATCTATAATATATGATTGCGTGGATAGGTCGGTAGGATGTTAGATATATGGATGTTGTGCATAGTTTACATTAGAGCACATGCATAGGTACAGGTGACATTACAAGTACATGTAGTGGTACAAGTATAGGTGCAAGTGCATAAGATGTGGATTATTGCCTTACAACAGATGGATTAGTCAAGTTCAAAGAGCATATATCTGTCAGATAGTAATGAGCTCGAGAAGATGATCTTGAGGGAGTTTCATGAGAAACCTTATTCAGGTCACTCAGGTTATCAAAGACACTGAAAACAATGAAGATATTTTACTATTGGACAAATTTGAAGAGGGATGTAGCAGAGTTCGTGGCTAGGTGTTGTAATTGTCAACGTGTGAAAGTAGAATGCAAGCATCTAGGTGGATTGTTACAGCCAATCATGATTCTAGAATGGAAATGGGAATTCATTAGAGGTTTTCCAAAGATAGTGAGACAACGTGATCCCATCATGGTTATTGTGCATAGATTAAAAATGGTTTCACATTTTATTTTGGTGAAGTCTACATTATTCACTAGCAATGTAGCATAGGTGTTCATCAGAGATGTGGTCAGATTGCACGGTGTTCTGAAGATTATTATGCTAGACATGGATTCAAAGTTCACTTCCAAGTTTTAGAAGGAGTTGTTTGTAGGTTTGGTAAAAGAGTTTGCCTTTAGTACCACTTATCATTTGCAGATGGATTGAAAGACAGAGAGGGCCAAGCGGATTTTGGAGGACATGTTGAGGATGTACATGACACATCAACAATTAAAGTGGGGAGAGTACCTTCCACTGGTAGATTTCACTTACACCAATGGGGATCATGAATCTTTGAGGATGAGTCCTTTTGAGGCATTTTATGGGTGGAGTTGCAACACTCCCATTAGTTGGAGTGATCTGGTTAACAGGGTGTTGATTGGACCAGATATGTTGGAAGACATGGAACAGGAAATGCGCATGATTAAGAAGAATCTAAAGGAAGCATAGGATAGGTAGAAAAAGTTACGCATATAGGAATACGTTGATCAAGGAGTTACAGGTTGGGGAATAGGTGTACTTGTGCATCAAACCAAAGAAGAGCTCCTTGCATATTGGATCATGTGCGAATATGGCACCATGGTTTTGTGGACCCTTTGACACTATTGAGAGGATTGAGTCAATAAAATATCTAGTTGCACTGCCTCTGAAAGCGAAAATCCATGATATTTTCCATGTATCATTGCTTAAGAGGTATGTTAAGGATGTTGATCATGTGATTGACTCAACTATATTATAGGTGGAACTAGATGGAGAATTCGAGTTGGAGCCTCAGTGCACATTGCAGAAAAATGTTCTCATGCTCCTGAATTAAGAAAACGAGCATGTTAAGGTGCAATGGAAACACTTTGGGCCCAATAAAGCTACATGGGAGATGGAATTTTAGATGCGAGCTATGTATCCTTCCTTGTTTTCCTGTTGAGGCAAAGCAATTTTGGCTTGTTGTTTTGGTGTGATTTTGGTATATGTTGTGATATATGCTTTGGTATATGTTTTGATGATGTTGGTTTATGTATATATGTATATGGATGTAAATACCTGCATGATCTATGTTATAAGGCTCCAATAAGAGATATGGGTGTCATGTCATTATGATGATTATGCCTGTTATGTTTCATGTTGGTTTTCTTCTCAACATGTTGATCATTGTAAATATTCGGTCGATCTAAGTTATAAAGCTCCATGGACAATATATTTTTCTTACAGTAGTTTTGTGGTTATAGGTGTTGTTGAAGACCAAGGATGGTGTCCCCCCAAGGGGAGGGGTTTTGTGACAACCTTGGTGAAAATTCCATGCAATCAAAGTAAATAAAGGAAAAATAATAACCACAGATGATGGAAAAGTTATTCCAATCTAAAGGTTTGGAAAAATCCTAGTGATGCAGAGCCCTTGTGATTGTTTGTGGCTAAGGAAATTAGCAAAGGAAATGGCTAAGGTGTTGGAAATGAAAAATGACATTTTGGCACATTTATTAATGAAAATAATTGAAATTATGAGAAAAGGGAAGTTTAAGGTCACAAGTTGCATGTGAGGAGGAAAATGAAGAAAATGGAGGCCTCATTCATAAAAAGTATTATGAGGATCAGTTGGTAACCTTTTTTCAGTTCAGTTTCAGAGATATCTCATTATTGTCTATCTCTCTCATACTCTTGGAGAATTAGATTTTTCTTGGAGAACTCTTAGTGGGTGTGACACACTTGGATTCTTGGAGAAAGAAGGAAAAAGAAGAGCATGAAACTGCAAGAGGGCATTAGGATTAGCAACTACATCAAATTTTCTTGCAGGTACCGAGTTGCATGTATGTTTTCTTCACTAAGTTTGGCATGCATGACATATGCATCTGGATTCTTGGTCATGATCTATCATTGGCATGGATTATTTCCTGGATTGACAGTGGATTTCCTAGCCTTTCCATTCCCTAGATATCCATGGTGATTGTGGGTTTACTTTCATTGTTTGTTTCCAGTTGGTTCTCATGTTTCCTTAGCCTCGGTTGAGTTATTCATTGTTGGAATCCTTGGTTGGACAAATTATTTGGAAGCCTTGTAATAGCTTGTGTTGAGTTACTAGTCCTGGAAGCCTTCGTCGGACAAATGATCTCAAAGCCCTGGATAAGGTGTGGGTTGATATACGAGTCCATGAAGCCTTGGCTGGAACAAACATCCTTGAAGCCCTAAAAGGTTTGGATGAAGACCATTCTGATGATGGTTTTGGTGATGTCCGACGAGGTGGTGGAATCATTTTTTTACGGGTTGAGGTGCATGGCCTATGGAAGCCTTGGATTAGTTTTGATTGATTTGTTCTATGAGATCCCACATACATGCTTGGAATATCACATGGGGGTGAATGGATGAAAATATAATTGTTTTAACAATTCTATGGTTGGGTGGAACATGGAAGTCCAATCTCAGGATTGGATTTTACATCTTTAATGAAAGGTTATTTCTCCTTATATTTCTATGAGAATTTTAATGGATTATATGTGGTATATATTCCTGTAATTTAGTGAGTATTACTGTGTCTATTATGCTAGTTATGTATGTGTTTTATGACAGATTCCATGTATGGATTTCATCATTTTTTTTACTTGTAATTGAATGATCAATGTATTTATGACCTAATGGATGTAATGGTAGTTGATGTGTTGAGAAATCAATTGTTCTTAGTGATTCTTCGCTAAGTATGATACCTCTATGCTCAGAACTGTTATTTACACATGAATATTACATATTTGTGATATGTTTGATTAAATACCTATCATGGATAGTAGGGGTCCACTCAAGGTCTTAAACAAGTGTTTTCTTTAATACGTCATTTCCATGATATTTTATTATTCTGAAAATATGGTTCAATTCTAGCAGTGACCTAGGCTTTGGGCTTGAAAAGGTGGTCAAATCTTGGGGTCGTTGCCATAGCACTAACGAATTAAGTCTTTGATCGCTGGGAGACAAGCTTGTGTGAGTGACTTTAGATTTTTGGACACTATCATGCTTATAGCATGAGAGTGACTGAGGTTGAAGTTGTCCAAAATTTTAGTGGGACCCAAGGGAAAGTTGTTTAAAGTATTAGATTGGTTCTTGAGGGTGCTATAGCTGATGTTGAATCTTTGTATGGTGCATTTCTATCAGTTCCACTTCCTTAACGTGACTTAGGAGGTCAAATGATATCATAGTGGCCTCTTGTCGCATGTTTACTTTGGTTGGCCAGTTGCTTGGCTAGATGTTGGAGGAGGGTGTTACATCACCAACTGTTATAGTACTTTCAGGCCCAGAGTAAGCTTCAACAAACCAAACATTACAGGTAGGTGGGGTTTTTACAGTTGTTTCAATTGCTGATGAAGTATAAGAAGGGAAACATTGACAAGTTGGCCAACATTCTTCCAAGGCCACTCACATTGAAGATTACAGCTTCAAAGGATGAGGACTTGAAGTAGATGTTATTATCACTGCTTCGGGTCTCCAAGGCTGAAGAAGAGTCCAGCTGAGGTAACCACAAACCAACCTTTTGACTTGGTAGCTAGCCCTACCAAGTCAGAGAGGGCTCTCTCCAAGGGATCAAAGCCAAGAGGACTGGATAGATTAGGGTCTTAGGCTAGATATGATGTGTGGAGGTTATTTAATTTGATTTGGCGGCATTGTTGAAAGAGGATTAGGTCAAAAAGACTACGTCAAGGCAAATGAGGGTATGATTGCAGACATTTGATGGAGCAAGCTAGGTAGGCACTAAAGCACTTTAAGGTTTTGAAGTGAGATGGATAAGACCAGTGAGGTGCTAGAAAGAGCAAGACACGCATGTATTCCTTCTAATCTAAAGAAATTGGACAAATTATGAAGATTTCCCCAAAACAGAGCATCTAAAATGTATTTTTCTCATCAACTTGAAAATCAACATATAATAGAAGTGAAATGAAACATGGGAATACAAAACATTCAAACATATGAGACAGTAGAAGAAACTATGTCAAAATTGCATACCATAGGTATTCCACCAAAATAGTTGTAACTCATTCATTAAACTCTACCAAATACTGATTGCACTAGTGTCTCTGATCAATAGCCAAACATCTAACTGATTCCAACACTTGTCTATGGTGAACAAAGGGACTAAATACACATGAAAGCCACTTCCCCTCATCCTTAAGGGTCGAATCCGTCAGGTGAGGAAGATATTACACAAAAATGTGAATTGATAACCGAATTGTAGGATGGTACAAGTGAATCATTCCTATATTAAGTGAACTGATTCAGTACACCTCATCTGATTGATTTACCTAATGCATTTGCACTAGGTAATAGTAAAAAAATTATAGTTACATCCCATTTGATCATTTACATAGGTAAAATCATCATTCGCTAAGGTGAAAATCAAAATTGGAGTGAAACTCAGAAAGTTGGAGAAGACTATCAAATACATGCCCTTCCTATGTCAAACGTGCCCTCCAACTTCAGGACTGCTTCTGGGTGCCTTCCCGGTGTCTAAATTTTCTCCAAGATAGCTCATTGGAAATATTTTCAAGTCTACCTTCTAAACCTATCTTCAGTTTTCAATTTGGAGCTCATTTGCCTTGTCAAAAACTCAATCTCCTAAGGCTGGTAAATGCATAACTCCCAAGCCAAAAATGAGGCAGAAAGGTGATTTCTTGGTGGTTTTTGACTGTTTTGACTGACCTATTTGTCTCCAAATGCCTACAAAATGCATTGGGTGCATGTCCTCATCACTCTGAATCTAATTATTTTGACCTTTTTCTCATTAGATGTCCCAAAAATGAGCGCAACACCCTAGGTGTTGCGCATTTAACCATTTTACTGTGTTAAAAATGCCTAAAAAACACAGTAATTCACAACTTGCAAAATTTTCTCGAAACTTGTCAAAATTGGTGGGAATGGAATTATGCCTTAGAAAGAATTTATTGTCTCCTTTTCTCCTCTTTCTTGGTCAAGGATTCAATCTTCTCTTTTGTATCTTTGAGTTTTTCCCTTGTTAAAGCATGTCACGATGATGGGAGATGCCATGAGTTATTGGAGTCAAACCCTAAGGAGATTATGAAATGGAATAAAGTTGTAGAGAATATGGAATGGTGTGAAAAAATTAAGAGATGATAATGGGGATGTGTGATATGAGGGAGGTAACAAGGGGTAGTTTTGAAATGTAGGAATGGTAGTTCGATGCTAGAAAATGAAATTTAGGAATGGGATTATGTTACTAGGGTTTTTAGTTTAGTAGGACACCAAAACAAAATGAAACACCATATAATTCAACTATCGAGGAGAGGAGTGATATGATTTCAACCTACTCGTTTGCTGGAGCATGTTAGTGGAACATTTTGAATCTTGGATATGATGAAATGCTCTTTGGGAAATCTCTAGATGTTTTAGGGAAAATGGGCAGCAATCTGTTCAAATGCGCCTTATCTTAAGAGGCACAAAATGCCCTTAGGAAGCACACAACGTTTTAAGGAAAACATGCCATCTCTTTGTCAAACATGCCATCCAACTTACAAGTTGATTTTGACTATTGTCCTGGTGTCCAACTTGAGCCCAGGATAGCTCATTGGAAACCTTTTCCTGTCTAGTTTTCAAATCTACCATTAGTTTCAAAATGAACTTCATTTAAGGCTCCAAAATTTGATTCTCCCAATACTTTTCAAGAAGTGCAAAAGTGAGGGTGAAAAAATGAAGCGTGATCTTTTAGCAAAATTTTTGAGATCTTCCTCAACTAAAAATTGAGCTCATGCTATCTTATTGGAAATATATTTCCCTATAGTTGTCATTTGACTCATCAATAAATTCATTTGGACACTCTAGCTAGGAGAAAGAATGTTTTTCCCTAGGTCACTCCAGAAGTGCAGCAACTCTCTTGTAGCAACTGTATTTTTGAAATTTCTCCAAAACCATGACACCTGTGTAAAAAATGAAGGAATTTTTCATACTTGGCCTATTATGGACAAAAACCTCTCTCACTTTTGTCAAATTCATCTCTTTTTGGTCAGAAACATAGTTTGAAGAAAAATTGGCCCTGTGTTTGGCCAATGATTTGTCCCTTGGAATGAATTCTTGAAAAATGAAGGAGACCTAATATTTATAAGTTGGAATGGCCTCATAGTTGCTGAAATGACCTCTCTTAGGCCTCCTCTTCTCAGATGCCTTTGATTCTCTAGCCAACCCTAGCTTTGTGGGAGAGGAAATTAGGTTTTAGTGCTTATGTAAAATGATGATTTGTACACCCTTGGGAAGAGACAACTCCCTTTGGCATACACTTAACCCTTTAAAACTTTACCACTTCACTTGACTATTTCCTTTGACAAATTTATCTTTTGATGGTCTTTGAGAACTCTTTGAATTTGACTTTTCTTTAATGAAGTTGGCATATAGAGATTGAGCTGGCAGCTTAGGAACAATACTTATTACATATAGTGAACATAAAATTACATGATGAAATAAGCATTTCTCTTTACAAATCACCCTCACACGATGAAGAGATGTTATTTGATCACCCTTTACTTGCCAGTCTTATGCAATGGAATGGTGTTTTACTAGAACCTTGGAAACCCTAATGACCTAATGAAACCTTGAGAAACCCTAAAAGACCTTATGAGTCCTTGAAGGACTGAATTTTAAGATGATATTACTGATGTGATGGCATGATGTCATTAACTTTATGGAGAATGGACACTCAGCAAGGCTGAAATTCGCCAGCAATGGGTAAATTTCTAAAATGAGTAAAGGAAACGCTAATTCAACCTTCAGTGACTAATGTTTTGCATGATGACCTAGTTGAATAACAAAATGTTTTAGAACGGGATCCTAATATGATATGAGAAGACTATTTTTTATCATTGATGGTAGTATGAAAATACTGACACTAACATTAGCCTTATTTGGTATGGAAACTCCTCGCAAGTGTCAAGAACACCATAGACGAAGTGCCTAACCATGTGGGCCAATATGGTCAAAAACTTAATTGAAATGCATGACTAAACGCTGACAACTCAAATGACACAAACTGACTCGAAATTGACTAAGAAAATGACTCTAGACTTAACTGAAACAAGCACTTACAAATCCTATTAATGTTAGTATACCATTGAGATTGGAGGGCTTCAAATCCTGATGACAACCACCTGCCTACTAACGAAATATGTACAATCATGTGAAGTGAGCCTTCCAATGTAAACAATCCAGTGGCTACTTACTGAAATTATACTCTCACTTTCCCCGAGCATGCAGAATGACGTACATATAGGTACCTCACAATAACAACTAAAACAAAGATTTATGCTAACAAAAAAGATAACATTCGTCCTCTTCAATGCTTGCAAAAGGACTACTGAAGGGATCTTGAAAATCTGGAAGCATTACCTTGTCTTCAGATCCAGCAGAAAAAATAAAAGTACTGCATTCATTATGATGTGAAAGAATAGTTGGTTGTTGATTGATAGGAAGGCATAGGGAAGTATAACCTTTTGTTATTAGAGTGTTGGCTATAAATTCCTCAAGCATGAGAAATTCTGACTCGATTTTTGGCATACTCTCTCTCTCAAGCTCATACTCCTTAAATTCATAGTCTAAGTCATTCTTAAATAGAAAAAATTCATCAAGATTATCAAACATGACAGCTCTATCATCTTCATGAAAGAAATCAACTTGACTATGTAAACATGGAAAACGTACATTAGCTTGGGTTGTAACATGACTTTCCAGGAGTTGATCTATCGCATCTTCAGACAAAGGAGATAGTACTTTTTGTTTTCTTTTGCTAAAACAATAATTGTCTTCTTTCCCTCCTAAATTTTGACAGGGATGTTGAATATATTCATTAATTTCAAGCAAAGGAGTATATAAATTTTCATTATAGTGTTGAGTCATTTCATGTGATTCCTTTTGACTATCAGGATGCATAATTCCTTCATCTTCAAGCAAAGAGGAAGCTAATGTATCAAAGTGACTAGCTTCTTCAGATTGTCATTGAAACTCAACACTGAAATTGCTATCATTTACCATAGAGTCATCCCAAGAAGATTTTTCACTTGAGCAAAGATCTCATCTTTTTTTTCATAAAGGGACTGGATTATCTCCTTCTAAAGACTTTGTTCTAATGGGATGAGAACACTTGGGTCGATAACTTCATTTTCTTCATTCAAGGTGATCTTAACAATAGAGCTCTCCTTCATGGGATCCAGAACAACATACTCTTCATCATCACAATCTAAAATTGGAACTCGATTTTCCTTCATACCATCTTGTACTGCAAGTAGATCTAAAATAAGACCTTGTCTTCTGTCATTTTCAATTGTACAAAGATCTTCAGCCTACTGTGAACTTTCTTGAGTATATTGACAAGTATCCTCTAAGATTTCTTTATGCTGCTGAAATGGATTTTCATATAGGGCTTCTATGATCTCATCATCCATGAATTCATCATCTCCATAAACATTCTCAAGGTTTTTAATAAAAATATCAACATTTTCACAACAGTTCTAAATTAATATTAAGGATGGACAAGATTCTTTATAACTTTCAAACAACATGGTATGAAAATCCTTTAAACAACAAATACAAGCAAGTAGCAAAATTTCATACCAAAATTGGGCTTCACCTTCCAGAGTGGCCATGAATATCTTCATCAAGAAGTCTTCAGGAAAATCAATCTTTAATCTACACACATGCATGTGAAATCTTACAAGATGAAGAGAAGCATTATAGCCTTTCACATCTTTGAGCATAGGCAAATTTCTTTTCCAATTTACCTTAGGCATTTTATTTGGGAAACCTTAAATGTGATCTCTTTTCATTGGGGCACACCCTTTTACAATGGATTCCATCTTGAAATTTCTTCAAGCTACTGATCTTAATGTATTGGAGTCACCCAGAAGTGTTTATTTTCTAGATCTTTCAGTCAATGGAGTCACTAGGTGAATGGTACATCCTTCCTATGTGTCTGTTGGGCATGAGATCCCCCAAGGATAGCTTTGGGGCTTAAAGCCCATATTTTGCTCCAAGTTTGTAATCCAAGTGTAAAGACTCCACATTTTGTGGTCGCGGAGCGCTTAGTTGTTAAAGAGTCATAGTGTTGTCCGCCCTTATTTTGATAATGTAATTTCGGTTATAAAAGATCTACCCATGGTCCATGGACCATGGGATTGTAGAAATAGAGCGAAGCTATAAGTAAAAAGACACGAAGAAATCAATCATTGAATATGTATGATAGATATCTCTAAAGTAGAAGTCTAAGTTTTGGGTTGTAGCATAGGTAGAGGCTCTGCAGCTGAGTGCACAGAGGCCTAGAAGTCCACAGCTGAGTGCGTGGACCCCTACAGCTGAGTGTATAGGGAAAGTTGTGTATATAATCATATGGAATTATCAATAAATAGAAGTATTCATAATTTCTATGTCTTTATCTCCTGTTTATGCATCTATTATATTGGGTATGAATTTCACCTCTAATGCTTATATGATGCGCGAATGCTTATAACTGTATTGAATGCAAGTAAGAACATCAATTTACGCAAAGATAACTAAGATATGTTAATAAGATAATTAAGATACTTAGTTTATTTTTGGAGATATCGCAGTTCGCTTCCCGAGTAGCGCGAAAGCATATCAGCCCTTAGTTAGGGCTGCACAAAAGCCAATTGTAACATTTCGCGAAGGTACTGAAGGGTAGAGTAGAGCCATAAGAAACCTGCACTAAGGTAGGTATAGTTGGAATAAACCGACATCACAACCATCTCAAGGGTGCGGAAAAATGGTTCCATCATCCCCCCATACTGCTTCGGTTGAGACTTCAATCTGTGCTCCACTGGCTGATGCTGAAATGGCCAATATTGTAGGGATTTGTTTGGCTAACTAACGCTGAACTTGGGTCAAGTCCCCACAAACTAATAAATGGTTCCATTGCCGGGACCGGAATCTGCATGAGAGATGTGCGATGTTATATCACTAGAATCCAACTAAGAAAGAAATCGAAGGCTGGTTGGATAGAAGGATTCACAAGTTCATGGCACAGGAGAACAGAACCCCACAACTGTCTAAAGAATTGTGGTTGCACTGATACCTATATATGGAGATCCACGAAATATTTTTCATGTCCTTCCCTACTGAGCTATACAAGTGGATCATGAAGCTAGCAGATAGCCAAGGAAGGTGGAACTTGACAGTCCTATTGTCGGGACCCTAGAGCTAGTGCGAAGGTTGGAAGCATCGGAGGACAAAATCATGCATGTCATCAATCATTAGCTCGATTGCATCATAGGAGGATTTGTTATTGAGTTCACGGTCAACACCTCAGTTAGCTATAGCGAGGTAGAGCGACACTTTTTCAAAGGACCACAAGGTAAGTACATAAAATCTCTGAATACTTGGATTAAAATGTTGATGTGAGAAAAATGGGTTATGATGTTACCTTGATATTTGGGACTATGCAAAGTGGAAAAAGTTACAGAAATGAAGGAAATAAGGGTCCGGAGTATAGCCCCTTCATTTCACCACTGCGAAGGGATGAAGAAGGGATAGTGAAGGTCCTTTTGCAAACTGATATTCAATTGATAAGATAGGGATTTCCACGAATACCACCTCTGGCCACACCACCTCCATCTTCACCCCCATCACCTCCAATTTCACCCGTACCTCCTCCGGCACCACCGTGATTTAGTATGGCAAACACAGTGAAGTTGCCTTTGTTCAAAGCCTTGGGAAATGAGGACCCAGACCAATTCTGGTTTGTTGTGAGGGTTGTATGGGAAGCTGAAGGTGTTACAGATGATAACATAAAGAAGGAAACCATCATTAGTGCTCTGTAATATCATGAGCTAACCTGGTATATTAAGTACTCCAGCGATAACTCGAATGCTAGAGTAGCGGAAATCCAAGTAGCACTGAATAGGGAATTTAGTAGGCCTAAATCTGAAGCGCAGTCGATTGTGGGATTCAAAGATATCATGATGCTACCAAAAAAGATGCCTTGGGAACTAGATCAGAGGCCAAAATGTATGATTTGCGATGCCAATATGAAATTGACCGATGGGCAGCATTGCGAGTGGTTTGTAGCCTCGCTACTACCACACTTTAGGAGTGTGTTGTCGCAGCAGAAGATAACCACCCAGGAAGAGGCCTTGGATATTTCCATGAGACTACATGAGATGCCGATGCAAGATCCTAATCTAGGAGTTTAGCAGATCCACATGCAACTGAAAAATCTTTGCCTTGAGATGCAAAGCTTGAAGCAGGATAGAACGGTTTGGCCAAAGGTATGTGAAGAAGTATGGTGCATGAAATGCAAGAGTCAGGGTCATGACAAAGACCATTGCCTGGTATTTACAAATTACCTTGTAGGAGGAGGATCAATTCCTTTCAGGCCAGAAGCCCAAGCAGGACCTAGCGCGGTGCCCGCTTGTGGTGCGCTATCTATCAAATAGCCGGAAATCATGCCATGAATAACTGCCACTTGTTACATAAGTATACACAAATTCCACAACAGTTGTTATGAAAATTTTGGAGATCAGTTAGACATGATGATCGTACTTGTGAGAGCTATGAATTGATGATGGATAGAACTCCTGCCTACAGGGTTCAGGCCGAAACGTGGCCCCTTGACCAAAACGCAGGGATGGAACAGATAGGATTTCAAAGGCACAGACGAGGCTGTGGTGGAGGAAGACCTAGTAGAGGTCGAGGATAGTTGATTTACTACAATTTCAAAGGGCTACGACACTATGCCCACGATTGCACTAATCCAACATGCTCATTTTGTAAATATTTCACGCTGTTTGATCAAGAGACAGAAGATTGTCCTACACTGATAGCTAGGATACGTGACAAAGGAGCGCTACCACCTCCCCTGACTTAGAACCTACAGATGATGAGGTCTGAGCCATGCATGGAAGATCCCAACGTAAATATAGTGCTCCAAACTGGAATCGCAATGGGAGATGATAAGGGGAAACACTCAGAAGAAAGTACATGGGTTCGCAAAGCACCAATGAAAGAGGCTGAGTTTGATTTGGAGAGCACTCGGGAAACCTTCATGGAAGCTAAGAAGAGCTTCACTGAGGCCTCAAATTTAGGAAGCAAAGATAAGCATGAGATGGAGATGGACCCCTTTATGTTCACTACTTTCCTAGAAACCCGTATGAAGTTACTACGTGATAGTAAGGTTGTGAAATGGTTACAAGAACCTATCAATAGATGTGCTGGGACCGTGCTAGCTGAAATGCGTGTAGTTCGTAAGATTAGAAAGCATAAGACAAGGACGGGATCTGAAATGAGACTGACCGCATAGATTGGAGAATATGAGATGGATCAAGTCACTTTGGATTTGGGATCAGATGCGAATTTTTTAATGAAACACACATGAGAGCAAACGGGGAGACATATGCTGCAATGGTCTCTGATTCAACTGAGGATGGTGAATCAGTAGAAAATCGTAACCATGGGGAAACTGCAGGTAGTAACTGTGGATATTGAGGGAGCGAGCACACTGGAAGATTTTGAAGTAATAGAGATTTTTGATGACATCAATACCTACCCTGTGCTCTTGGGAATTGACTGGGCTACTGATATGAATGGGGTAATCAATTTGAAGAAGAAAAATACAATCTTTGAGAAGAAGTCACTACGCGTAATAATACCCCTAGATCTTGCTGAAGGATCACGCTATACGGAGCTGATTCTCGACTATGATAATGATGATGATATGTAGTTCATCTATAAGATAATAGCATGGGACTAGGACTGGGTGAATCCCACCACAAATGGGCAGATTACATGGGAGCACGAGAGTTCTTGCACTTCGGATTTTGACAAAGAAATAGAACACTAGCAGAATCGGTTACATGAGGTAACTACACTAAATTGCAACATGATGACTCAATTGCTACATTGCGTGTCATTAGAAGTAAGAAATCTTCCTACTTACGATGGTCTGACTGAGATAGATACCTTCTTGGATGCATTTGAAAGGGAGGTGCCAGAAAAGCAACACTTCCAGGCCTTGGACTAGGTACTGCATGCTATGCCTGCAAGATGGTGGGGTACGCATAAAGGAAGCTTTGATGATTTCCGCGAATATAGGATTATTATGAGAGAACAATTTGGGAAACCTAAGATGTGACTGACAGACAAGTATGATGGGTAGGATGATCCACGTGCACATCTGGTAAAATGGATGTAGGTTTTTGGAGAAAAGCCACAACCTGAGCAAGTGCACCTGTACTCCATGCTAAAGTACTTGGTCAATAAGCCTGTGTTGAGGGGGCATATCTGCAGATGCCTTTTATTGTTCCAGCAATACTATTTTGAAGTTGTTGTGAAGCCTGGATGGTTAAACGTGGGACCAAACCACCTATTGCACATTGAGACATGGGAAGAACCCACTAGTTTAGAGGAAGAATTACCTGACGCATATTTTTCTGCCATGCACATCGTAGATAGACATTTCGGGGATATAATACACTTCCTCAAAACTATAACTGTGCTGGAAGGATACTCCATCCAGCGAAATAGGGAATTAGTGGTACATGTCATAGATTTCTCTGTCATTGCTAGGTATCTATACAATATGGGGAATGATGAGATACTGCAAAGGTATGTACTTGAATTTGAACAAAGCAGCATCCTCCAAGATGCTCATGGGGGCGCTGTGGGAGGACATTATGTAGGGAGACCCACTGCAAAAAATATTCTATGCGCAGAGTTGTGGTGGCCAACCCTTCATCAAGATTCAAAACCATATTGCAAACTGTGCGATATATGTCAAAGGACAGGTAATCCATCGTGGAGCGAGGAAATGCCTTTGAATCCACAAATGACTTTGCAACCTTTCGAAAAGTGGGCAATAGATTTTGTAGGAGTGTAGCCGATGAAGGATTGCATAGGCCCGACACTTGTGAAGTTTCTATTTGAACACATACTGATGCAATTTGGATGCCAAAATATTTTGATGAGTGATCGGGGTATGCACTTCTTGAATGAGACAATCAGCGCACTAATGGAGGAATTTCAGGTGTATCATCAAAAGAGCACACCTAATGAGATGTTCAACAAAGCACTTGAAAACATGCTGACTAAGGTATGCAATGGTTAGTGAAGTGATTGGGACCTACTTATACCTGCAATATTATGGGCTTATCGAACAATGTGTAAGGAGTTAATGGGACAGAAACCCTTGAGGCTAGTATACGAGGTTGAAGTGGTGATTTCTATGGAATACATCGTATGTGCATAGCAGCACTCATAGGTATGAAAAATCACAGAGTCCTAGAATAAAGGCTCGTGCAGTTGGATGAGGTGGAAGAAGAGAGACTTTTGGCTGGATTTCACCAACAAGTCCAAAAGCTGTGTGAAAAGGCATGGCATGACTAACATATTAAGGTGCGCACCTTTAAGGTGAATTACTTGGTGTGGTTCTATGATAGTAAGTTTGATAAATTTCCAGGGAAACTCAAAATTCACTAGCCGGGGTCATATGTTATTAAGGATATTACCGACGGTGGCATGGTCCAGCTAGTTAAGTTAAATGGAGATCCCTTCCCAGGAAAAGTGAATGGTAGTTGTTTGAAGCCATACATAGGTGGTCTGACCATCTAACTAGTCGATAGAAGAACAGTCTTAGCACCCCAGGCGGATGAAAGGAGGCATGGGACTATAAACTACATTGCCTAGGAGCTGCATGATTTCAGGATTGCGCAAAGCAGCAAAGTGTCACAAGGTTCGCGACAACTGCACTAGCACATAGGTCCACCGGAAAGTGACCGTTAAATTCATTATTCATGATTTGATGGTCGGTTTTAGGGAAAATGGAGAGGGCGACAGGAATTGAACGTGAACTTTATGGCTTGGATTCTTGAAAATATGCTGCCAATCTACCATTAATGGACTAAATGTGCGGGGAGAGGTCAAATTTGAATTCAAAAGGCCCTGTAAATTACAAGTGGTCGTCCAGCAAACAACACTTAGCATTTTGAGAGCTGAGTTATTGTGCACTCAAGTATACATGAACCGAGACTTATTCAAGACACTAAAAGAAAATTCATTGTTTGAGCAACTACGAGAGGCACTGCAAGAATTGTGGAATAGTGCTATGTCAGCACCCACATAAGCCATGGACACAAAAGTAGTGATAGTTGAGGAAGCCACATAGGAAATTGTGATAGTGGAAGCCCGAGAGAGCACCAGAATAATAGTTGAGGTCCCTAAATCACTCAGAACACCGAGACATAAGAAGGATAAGCAAGCTATGATCCCAGTGTGCATCTCACCACGAAAACCATACAGGACCAAGCTCACCTCGCAGGGAAAGGGGAAGGTCATTAATCTGGAGGTCAATGAGGAGGATTCTGAAGAAATCTTGGTGGATGACGAGGATGTAGAGATAGAAGTTGAAACCTAGGGTGTGGACCCTATTACCCTGTTACTTTAATATAAGCCTCCATGCAAGGGTAAAGACATGGTGTCAAAGGACATATATGAGAGCAAGAGCTCTCTGCAAACTCCACTGCTCCCAGATGATATTGTTTTTGAGGGACCACACATGGGGTGGGTTCATATGTTGAAGTTTGAAGATTGGAACCTCGCAGACCATGAGAAGTTCCTGCATTTAGCAACTAAGAAGCTAATGTACCAAAGGATTGATGCGACTGTTGGAACAATTCAATTGGAGCTGTGAGCATGACTCAGAGGTGTAGAGAAAAATGGGTTGTTAAACCTACTCTAGGTGATGCCTTACCATCGTGCCCTAATGACCATTTTCGTCATGAGGCAACTACTCTTCTTCATTCATTATGGGTGTTTGTGGCTAGAGGAGCCCATCCCCATCACTAACCATCTGATTCACCAGATTACATAGTTTCCTTACTCAGGGGAAGATCTAGCAAACATATCAGAAGGAAAAGGTGGCAAGTTGGTCCTCACAAAAGCAATGAAGAATAAGTTCAAGTTGGAGAAGAAGAAGTGAGGATATGCCATCTCCAGCATTAACAACCCTGCAGTGAAGGTCCCGACACAAATACTAGCAGGGAAAGTGATGCAGAAGTGCCACGTGGATGAGGTGCCTGCACTCATGGTTGCACTAGCGGCCTAATGTGTGAAAGGAGTCCAATTCAACTGGGCAAACTATCTATGCGATGAGTTCCTTGCGAATTTTCGCGAGGCACAAGAGTAGGGAAAAACGTTTCACTACCCATGGCTCCTATTGTCAATATTACTGGTGGTATGGAAGCGACGTGAAGATAGCCAATTTCCTTCAGTCGCGCTGGACCTCCCAGAGGCAGCGAAGTATGCTTCACTGTGGGAAACCAAGGATGCACAACGAATAAAAGAAACAAAGATTTTTTGGGTATTAATGGAGATGAACATCCAGATGGGGATCAATTACAAGTCACAGTTGTCGCCCACAGTATATGCTAGTTTACAGAGCTTTGTGGAGTTCAAAGAAAATGTCCACCATATTTTTATCAGGGCACGGAAGGACGCTATGAAGACATGGCATAACCTACCATACCTGGTGACTGATCATGTCATTTTCGTAGTTCTTGAGTCTTGGCCACCGAAGTGGAACACTCTATCTGGCTTCGTGGTGGAAATGGACAAGTCTTCTAGTGCAAGAAGGAAGAGACAAAGCTTCGAATGGCCAGCTGGAAGAGAAGCGTAGAAAAGAGGAAGCAAAGGCTAAGGCCCAAGCAGCGCATGACGCCGTAAAAGTGGTGGAACAATAGAAAACAAGGGAAGAAGAGTGAAAAGGAAAGAAGTCACCTTCGCCCAGCACTAAGGTAGAAACAAAGATAGAACAAGGTGGCGTGGACCCGCAGAAAATGTCCATATAGCACAAGCACCAATGACCACAAGAGAAGAAAATGCCACAAAAGAAAGCAAAGGCATCAAAGACATCCTTCAACCCAATCACCCTCACTGAGGGGGATTTGCATGACACCGGAGAAATAGTGAGGGATGTCACCACAGAGGCCCTCCAACAATTTGAAGAACAATAGAAGCTCGTATTGGGGGCTCTTCGAACAAAACTACATGAGTTGCAGGTTCACACTCCATAGGTTGGTACAATTTCCACTAGCCTCGCGATCAACACTTCAACTACCGAGGAGATGTTGTGCACATGGGTGACCAACACGATAGCGTTACCAGATGGAGCACTCGCTACAGAGAATGAGTCTGACAGGCTAGCGATCAGTAGTCTCAAAGGGGTAGGATTAAATATGGCCATGCTCCCTTGAGAGACACTCGATATCTTGCATGATGGAGTGACTACGAAACTTCGAGCCAGGGAGAGTTGCGCTCTACAGGTAATGAGCGAGCAACACATCAACATTGAGTTATTGGGCCTACAACACAACGAATCAATAGAGAAGTATAAGCAGATAATGCAGGTTATGGAGGAAGCCTACCAGATGGTCCCAGAGTTGTCATTCAGGCAGAGGAACCAGTGGAGGCGCGTGTCAACAAATTGGCCATAGGGGTGTGCAACACTTGAGCAGAGATGGCCAGGGTTCAACTAGAGCTGAACCTGCAGATCCCAGAACTAGAGTTGAAGGCTCAGCCTTCAACTTCGCCGAAGATTAGGGAACAGCGTATCACCATTTTCACAACAACAATGGCAGTAGTTGACAGTGCATTAGCAGACTGCATGCAGCTTTTCGAAAAATCATTCGAGGTCCTAACGACCCTGCAAGAGGACTCGAATGTAGAGTGGCTAGAGATAGAAGTGTACGAACTACAATATAGGTATAACAAGGTAAAAAGGACCGCGTAAACAGTTTCCCTTATAGAAAGGCTTACATGGATGCAAGAGGCAAAGACGCTCAAGGAACATGTGGATGCCACTGAACATAAAGAGGCAGTCTTAAAAGCGCGCCTACAGCCATGGATAGAAAAGGCTTAGGAAATCATAGCCTCCATTGAAGGAAAGCTCGTAAAACTGTACGCAACTCAACAAAATATTTAGAGTGCAGTCATCAAATAGCGTGTGGAAGAAGTTGAGTAGACAGCCACTAAGTGTGTTGCCGAAGATGTGGTGATCCAAATAGAGTTGGGAGGTCTTTGCACTAAGATCTCCACCCTGTAGTGTGACTTGAGGGTGAGTCACGATGTTTGTGGTGGGGGCCCATTGGGCGCAGGATCCCCCAAGGGTAGTTTTGCGCCTTAAAGCCCATATTTTGGTCCAATTTTGTAATCCAAGTGTAAGGACTCTACATTTTGTGGTCATGGAGCATGTAGTTGTTAAAGAGTCATAGGGTTGTCCACCCTTATTTTGGTAATGTGATGTCAGTTGTAAAATATCTACCCATGGTCTGTAGACCATGGGATTGTATAAATAGAGCAAAGCTCTAAGTAGTTAAAAGACATGAAGAAATCAATGATTGAAGATGTATGAGAGATAGCTCTAAAGTATGAGTGTAATTTTTTGGTCGTAGCAAAGGTACGAGTTCCACAGTTGAGTGCGCGGACCCCTTCAATTGAGTGTGCAAGGCAAGTCGAGTCTATAATCATCTGGAATTATCAATAAGGAGAAGTACTCTATAATTTTTGTGTCTTTAACTCCTGCTTATACATTTGTTATATTGGGTATGACTTTCACTTCTAATGCTTATATGATGTGTGAATGTGTATAACTATATTGAACGCAAGTAAGAACATCTATTTACGTGAAGCTAACTAACATTTGTTAATAAGATAAGTAATATACTTAGCTTAATTTGGGAGATATCATAGTTCACTACCCTAGCAGTGTGAATGCATATCAGCCCCTATTTAGCACTGTGCAGAAGCTAATTATAACATTTCACAAAGGTACTGGATGGTAGAGCAGAGGGCTAAGAAACCTGTGCAAAATTAGGTATAGTTGGAATAAATTGACATCAAAACCATCTCAAGGGTGTGGAAACTTGGTTCCAACATCCCCCATACTACTTCAGGTGAGACTTCAGTTCGCGCTTCGTGGGCTAATGCCTAAAGGGCTAGTAATGTAAGGATTTTTTTGGCTAACTAACGTTTAACCTAGGTCAAGCCCCCATAATCCAACAATGTCCAACTATTTTTCACCATCAAAGATTAGATCTAAACTTTTCCGTACACCCAGGGGAAATGAATCTTTCATTCCTTGGCAGTGGCACCAATATGTTATCACTCCTTCGGATCTCCAAGGCTAAGGAAATGTCCAACTGAGGGAACCAAAAACCAACACTTTGACTTCATAGCTAGCCCTACCAAGCTGAAGAGGTCTCTCTCCAAAGGATCATAGCCAAGAGGGCTAGATTGATTAGGGTTTTAGGCTAGATATGATGTGCAGAGGTTGTTTAATTTGATTTGTTGGGGTTGTTGGAATAGGATTAGGTCAAAAAGACTAGGTTAGGCAAAATGAGGGTATGATTGCAGACATCTGATGAAGTAAGGTAGGTAGGTAGTCAAATAATTTAAGGTTCTAAAGTGAGATGGATAAGACCAGTGAGGTGCTAGAAAGAGTAAGACAAGCATGTATTCTTTCTAAACTGGAGAAACTAGACAAATTATGAAGATTTATCCAAAACATAGCATTTAAGATGTATTCTGCTCATCAACTTGAAAATCAACATGTCATGGAAGTGAACTAAAACATGGGAATACAAAACATTCAAACATATGAAACCTAAGAAGAAAATATATCAAAATTCCATACCACAGGTATTCCACCAAAATAGTTGTAACTCATTCATTAAATTCTACAAAATACTAATTACACTAGTGTCTCTGATCAATAGCCAAACATCCAACTGATTCCAACACTTGTCTATGGTGAAGAAAGGGACTAAATAGACGTGAATACCACTTCCCCTCACCCTGAGGGGTTGAATCCATGAGGTGAGGAAGATATTACGCAAAATATGAACTAATAGCTAAATTGTACGATGGTCCAAGTGACTCATTCCTATCTTAAGTGAACTGACTCATTACACCTTATTTTCTTGATTTTCCTAGTGGATTTACCCTAGGTAATATAAAAGCATGATAATTACATCCAATTTGATCATTTTCATAAGTAAAATCATCATTTGCTAAGTTGAAAATCAAAATAGGAGAGAAACTTAGAAAATTGGAGAACACTGTCAAACACGCCCTCTCTTTGTGTAATGAGCCGTCTTTGTGTCAAATGCACCCTCCAACGTCAGGACTGCTTGTGGGTGCCTTCCCGGTGTCCAAATTTTCTCCAAGATAGCTCATTGGAAAGATTTCGAAGTCTAATTTCTAGAAATGTCTTCAGTTTTCAATTTGGAGCTCATTTTCCTTGTCAACAGCTCAATCTCCCAAGATAGGTAAACGAGCAACGCCCAAGCCAAAAATGAGGCAGAAAGGTGATTTTCTGGAGGTTTTTGACCTTTTTGACTGACCTGTTCGTCTTTAAATGCCTAGAAAATGCACTGGTTTCATGTCCAAATCACTCGAAATCAAACGATTTTGACCTTTTTCTCATTACGTGTCCCAAAAAAGAGTGCAAATCCCTAGGTGTTGGACATTTGACGTTTTTACTGTGTTAAAAATGCCTCAAAAAACACAATAGTTCACAACTTGCAAAATTTTCTCAAAACTTGTCAAAATTGGTGGGATGGTAGTTGATCATGTTTTTGAGGCATGGATTGATGCCTCCGCAGGAATGTCTAGCCTCCTTTTCTCCTCTTGCTTGGTCAAAGCTTCACTCTTCTCTATTGTAACTTTGAGTTTTTCCCTGGTTAAAGCATGTCACAGTGATGGGAGTTTCCATGAGTTATTGGAGTCAAACCCTAGGGGTCTGATTAAATGGAATGTAGGCGTAGAGAGTATGGAATGGTGTGAGGAAATTGAGGAGATGAAAATGGGGATGTGTGATATGAGGGAGGTCACAACGGGTAGTTTTGAAATGTAGGAATGGTAGTGGTATGCTAGAAAATGAAATTTAGGAATGGGATTATCTTACTATGGTTTTTAATTTATGATGACACCAAAACACAATGAAACACCATATAATTCAACTGTGGAGTAGAGGACTGATATGATTTCAACCTACTTGTTTACTGGAGAATGTTGGTGACACATTTTGATGTTTGGAGATGATGAAATTATCTTTGGGAAATCTCTAGACATTTTAGGGAAAACATGCAATAATCTAGTCAAACGCGCCATTTCTTAACATGCACGTAGTGCCCTTAGGAAAAACACAACATTATAAGGCAGACATGCAATCTCTTTGTCAAACACGCCCTCTCTGTGTCAAATGCACCCTCCAACTTATAGGTTGATTTTGGTTGCCGTCCTGGTGTCCAAATTGAGCCCACGATATCTCATTGGAAATATTGTCCTATATAACTTCCAAATATACCATCCATTTTAGAACAGACTTGATTTAACCCTCCAAAAGTTGATTCTCCCAAGACTGGTAAAAAAGTGCAAAAATGAGGGTGATAAAATGAAGTGTGATCATTTAGAAAACTTGTTGAGATCTTCCACAACCCCAAATTGAGCTCATGATAGCTTATTGGAAATATCTTTCTCTCTAGTTATCGTTTGACTCATCAAGCAAGTCATTTGGACAATCTAGATAGGAGAAACAATGATTTTCCCGAGGTCACTCCAAAAGTGCAACAACTCTCTTGTAGCAACTGTATTTCTGAAATTTCTCCAAGACCATGACACTTGTGTAAAAACTAAAGGAGGTTTTCATACTTGGCCTATGATGGACAAAATATCTCTCACTTTTGTCAAATTCATCTTTTTTTGTCAGAAACATAGTTTGAAGAAAAAATGGCCTTGTGTGCGGCCAATAATTTGTCCCTTGGAATGACTTCTTGAAAAATGATGGAGACCTAATGTTTGTAAGTTTGAATTGCCTCATAATTGTTGAAATGACCTGTTGTAGGCCTCCTCTACTCAGATCTATCTGATTCTATAGCCAACCCTAGATCCATGGGAGAGGAAATTAGGGTTTAGTCTGAGTGGAAAATGATGATTTGGACACCCTTGGGAAAAGACAACTCCCTTTGGCATACACTTAACCCTTTGAAACTTTACCCTTTCACTTGAGTATTTCCTTTGACAAATTGATATTTTTATGGTCTTTGAGAACGCTTTGAATTTGACTTTTCTTTAATGAAGTGGGCATATAGAGATTGAGTTGGAAACTTAGGAACAATACTTATTACATATACTGAACATAAAAGTACATGATGAAATAAGAATTTCTCTTTAAAAATCATCCTCACATGGTGAAGAGATGTTATTTGATAATCCTTTACTTTTTGGTCTTATGCAATGGAATGGCGTTTTATTAGAACCTTGGAAACCCTAATGACCTAATGAAACCTTGAATAACCCTAAAAGACCTAATGAGACCTTGAAGGAATGAATTTCAATATGACATGATTGATGTGATTGCATGATGTCATTAAATTTATGGACAATGGATACTTAGCAAGGTTGAAATGAGCCAGCAAGGGGTAAATTTCTAAAAGAAGTAAAGGAAACCCTAATTCAACCTTTAGTGACCAAAATTTTACATGACGACCTAGTGGAATGAAAAAAAGTTCAGAATAGAGTTTAGAATATGATCCTAATATGATATGAAAAGAGTATTTTTGATCACTCATGGCAGTATGAAAATACTAACACTAACAGTTGTATCAACAGTTTTAGAGTCAGAATCATGTGCACAATGGTGATAGCGCCATTGACTACCATCTCCAAGATGGGTAACTCTACAGGATGGATAACCTATGTGCTCCTAAAGGTGAGAGATTGTAGTTAATCAGAGAGGCTCACACCTCCAAGGTTATGGTTAATTTTAGTGTAGAGAAGATCGTGGATAACTTGCAGAGGTGTGTGTATTGGCCCAAGATGCAAGATCAGGTAGCTAGGTTCATAAGAGGATGCATGTTTTTTTGTACCAACAACCCTAGGCATAGGAACTAGGATCTATATAATCGCTTACCTGTACCTAATCATCCTTGGGAAAGTATTTATGGGGACTTTATGGGAGGTTTATAAACAACCAAGAAGGGACATGACTACTTGTTCATGGTAGTTGACACATTCAATAAGATGTGCATTTTGATGCCCCGTAAAAATACTATCAATCGGTAGTAAGCAAATTTTTTTTTCTTTGGACAGGTATGGGTAGACTTCGGGTTACCAAGGAGCATCATTTCAGATAGGGATGGAAGATTTACCCATGGATTCTGGGATACATTGTGGGAGAGTATGGACACAAAGTTGAAGAGAACTACAACATTCCATCCACAGACAAGTGGGAAAACATATGTAACCAACATGACTTTGGTATAACTTGTAAGGAGATATATCCAGAAGCATTGGATGAGGTGGGATGAAAATATGGTTTATATACAACATGCATACAACATATTAATCCACACTTCTATAGGCAAATCCCCATTTGAGGCTTATTTTTGATATTTTCCACCGTCACCTTCCAATATTGCATATGGGCAACAAGGAAGAGTAAGGGAAGATCTTACAACACATGTTTAGAGGGCTGAAAATTTTATAGAAAATATCAGGAAGATCCATCTACGGGTACAAGAAACACTACAAAATTCATAGGAGAAGTATAAGGCTAGGCATGATTAGCAAAGAATAAATAAATCATTCAAGGTGGGAGACATAGTATGGTTATAGTCGAACAAGGACAGGCTACATGGGCTTGGTAAGAAATCCAAGGCTCTAAGGTATGGTCCTCTTAATATATTTGCAAAGGCGAGTGATAATACCTATCAGCTCAATTTACCACCATATATATGCATTCACTCAGTTGTGAATGTAGATAATTTGAAACTCTACGAGACTTCCATGCTAGATGAAGAAGAGGAATATGTCCTACCTTCTCTAGAGGATTTGGCACCATATGCTCAAGTAGAGTTGATAGAATATAAAGTTTTGTAGAAGAGGTCTGGAATTACAAGACATGGGTAGCATGACCTTTCTAAGATTGGATCGAAGGGAAAACTTCCAGTAAAAGCTAAATGGTACAGTAGAGAGAAGGTGGAGGAAAAATTTCCTCACCTCATTCAGTGATAGACTTGGCGACAAAAATCCTTCCAAAATGGGGAGGTGTGATTTGGATTGGATCATTATATTGTTTTGCATCCATATTGATTCATTTGGAGTGGAAAAAGTGGAGGAATCATGTCACAGGACCATTTTTACCAGTGGGGCCCAGTTTGGCAAAACAGGGTCTGAAACCTTCCGGGAGCAAACTGAGTCTGAAACATTCTAGGAGCATTTTGAGACATAAAACAACACTTTTTGGGGGTAAAATTTTTCCACTCAAGTAGAAGATCAATTTCATGTTGTTCTACACATAGATATATTTACAATGGTGCAAGAAGCACGTGAATCAAAATTCATATGCAAAAGTTATGCCAATCAAAAGTTGACCTTCATGTTTTCACAACTATAATTCGGGAGGATGCCACATCAACCCCCATCATTCATGGGAAAGGGTCTAGACACACATATATTATGTAAAATACTGTAGAATATTCTATATTGTAACTCTACTTAATAGTTTATGTAGTCAAAGTTAACCACTAGTAGGTTATCGGGTTGTGTTATAACTTGTCCACTAGGAGGAAGTGGCATTCCATTTTTTCGTGAGAATTTTGTTCCATAGCTAAGAAAGGATAGACAAGAGAGGTATTAGGTATGGAACACATAGATGATATGTGCACTATAGAAGCTCACGGGCCCCATGCTTGACTTCTTCAGCGCTGCATCCATATTTTCCATACAAAGAAAGAGAGCGAGTGACCTCACCTTCCGACTGGGTTTTCTCTCGAAATGGTTTCCCAGAGCATATTTTGTGTCTTATGCATCCATGTTATCTTATTTTTTCATTATCTACTTTTCTAAATAGTTTCCATTGACATGCATGTACTAATTACGGTAAAATCTATAGATTTAGAAATTAAATAAAACTGTGATATTGTATAATCTCATATTTTTAATATAATACTATGAACTCTATTGTGACGAACTATCCAATGGAATATCCACGAAAATTTATGAAACATGTCAAGACCCACATGATTTTTTGCAAGAATAGAAATATCGTTAGTGTAAAGGAGAAGATTAATGACCATTTCAATGAGATTGGGGCCAGTGCATTCTGTAGCTTAAATATATCCCTCTACCTTATCAATGTAAATGCCAAAAAGGGTAGGGGATAGGGGAAATCCTTGATTAACATTTATATTTCATTTAATTTCTTTATACCAAGCCTTGGTGGTATTAAGCTTGGCGAGAATTTTCTCATATAGTCAAATTATACAAATGATTAACTCAAGAAGAACCTTATCTCTTCATGTATTTTCCATAACTTATCTAGAGGAACTATGTTTAAAGGTTTTATAAAGTGAATAAAGCAAGAAAAGAGATTTGTTTTACTATTTTGACATTCCTCGACAATGATCATAAGAGTGAGAAGATTGTCAATAGTTCAGTGATGTCTTCTAAAACTAGCTTTCCCTTTAGCTCTTTTATTGTGGATTTCAACCCATTCACTAATCTTCTTTTCCAAAATGAACACATAGAGTTTGGGTAAGATGTATTTAATCATAAGGGCCCCATAATTAGAGGGAAAAAATTTATCTGCACTTTTAAATATAGACCTGATAAGGATTTTTGTCCAATTCTTATGGAAGGATGAGATTTACTACAAAATTGAGAAGGTGTGAATATGAGGGATGAGGATAGATCTTGGCATTTTGAAAATTTCAGCTTCATAGCATTGTTTTTTCCCAATCAAAGCCCTAAAATGTCATGAATACTACTGAAAATACAAGGTAATCCACAGTAAGAACCATTTTCTGCCAACGTTTCAAACCCCAACCGGGATCCATCATCAGGACAACTTGAATGTTTGATAGAAGAAGAGCAGATTTCAGGGTTTAAATAGAAATGAGGAGAGAAAAAAAGAGACAGGAATGTCGGCTCTCAATTTTGAGAAGTCGGCTGACTCTGATTTAATTAATTAATTAATTAATTTTTTTTTAATTTTTTTTAGAAAATTGAATTAATATTTAATATTTATGATTGATCATTAATATTTATTATTATTAAAGTTAATTAAAATAATTATTATTATTATCTTAATTATTATTTTAATTATTATTATTAATATGATAATTAGTAATTAGTAATAATAATTAAAATGATCAAAATTAATGATGAATTTTTTTATTAAACATGGTATATTAAATTAGTTTTTATTTATTATAATATATGATGGTATAATTTTTATTTATTAATTTTTATAATAGGTTATAGCTTTAGAAAGGAAATTAATAAAGAAATAATTGCTAATAGAAAATATTATTGTTATTAATAATATTATTTATTAATCTAATAAATAATAATAATAATTAGAATTAATAATATTAAATAATTGATTAAATAAATCTTAGAATTTTGTATTAAGGATAATATTGAAAATATTAATCCTAGCAAATTGAATTCAGTATTTAATATTTATTTATTTATTATTATTATTATTTTTTATTAGAACAATGATATTTATATTCTTAATTAGAATTAATATCAAAAATTGGGATAATATTAAAATTCGTTAAATTTTATTATTATTTAAAAGAATAAAATTAATAATAATTATTATTATATTAAAATAGATATTTTTAATATTAAGAAAATAGGTAATTAATATGGGTGATTATTAAATTGAATAATTAATTAATTAATATTGTAAATGCTTAATTGAGAATTATTATTACTATTATTATTATTATTATACTGATATTGGGTTAATTTTTCTGATTAGGGGAAACGAGCTTCCACTAATCTCCATACCATTGTCTCTGTTGAGATTATGCGGGTGTTTGATAATTTCAAGAGCTTCTCTGATCTTTCGCCTATGGTGTTGCTCTACCATAGCGATAATCGAGGCGCTTTCCAAACAGACATGGTGCTTAGTTTTGGATGCGTGTTCTGCGAGGGCAGAAGAACAAGACCTTTCATTTTTAATATCAGCTCCTTTTATAAAGCAGAGCTTGACAAGTTTTTTATTCACCTAAATTCCATCTCCTCAAAAATAAAATTCACTATGGAGCTTGAAGAAAACATGAGCATCCCTTTTTTAGACATCCTCATCATGAGAAAAGAGGATGGCTCCATAGGGCACAGTCTTCAGAAAGTCAACCCATACAGAAAACTACCTCTACGCCGACTCCCACCATCATCCAGCCCAAAAACTTGGTGTTCTAAACACTCTTGCTATCAGGGCCCTTCGAATTTCTGACGCTCATCATCTGGATGAAGAAAAGAAGCATTTAGTCTCAACCTTTAAAGGTATAGGCTACAAAGAAAATGAGATTAAAAGAGCAATTCAGAAAGCGGAGAAAAGGATGTTATCTCATGAACCTAAGGCCCGAGATCAACTTGAGGGTGGTAGGGTTTTTCTACCTTACATTCATGGAGTTACAGATAAGATTGCGAAAGTCCTAAGAAGGAAAAACGTAAGCACGCAATTCTCAGCCCCTGGAACGATTAGGCAAGGTATGAGATCGGTTAAGGATAATATTGATAAACATCAACTTAAAGGGATCTATAAAATTGATTGCTCATGTGGGAAAAGCTACATCGGTGAAACAGGTCGCTCCCTGTAGACCAGACTCAAGGAACATGGAGCTGATATTAAAAATGAAAGGTCTCGTTCTTCCGCCCTCGCAGAACACTCGTCCAAAACTAAGCACCATGTCTGTTTGGAAAGCGCCTCCATTATCGCTAAGGAAGAGCAACACCATAGGCGAAAGATCAGAGAAGCTCTTGAAATTATCAAACACCCGCATAATCTCAACAGAGACAATGGTATGGAGATTAGTGGAAGCTGGTTTCCCCTAATCAGAAAAATTAACCCAATATCAGTATAATAATAATAATAATAATAATAATAATAATAATTCTCAATTAAGCATTTACAATATTAATTAATTAATTATTCAATTTAATAATCACCCATATTAATTACCTATTTTCTTAATATTAAAAATATCTATTTTAATATAATAATAATAATTATTAATTTTATTCTTTTAAATAATAATAAAATTTAACCAATTTTAATATTATCCCAATTTTTTATATTAATTCTAATTAAGAATATAAATATCATTGTTCTTAAAAATAATAATAATAATAATAATAATAATAATAATAAATAAATAAATAAATAAATATTAAATACTGAATTCAATTTGCTAGGATTAATATTTTCAATATTATCCTTAATACAAAATTCTAAGATTTATTTAATCCATTATTTAATATTATTAATTCTAATTATTATTATTATTTATTAGATTAATAAATAATATTATTAATAACAATAATATTTTCTATTAGCAATTATTTCTTTATTAATTTCCTTTCTAAAGCTATATCCTATTCTAAAAATTAATAAATAAAAATTATACCATCATATATTATAATAAATAAAAACTAATTTAATATACCATGTTTAATAAAAAAAATTCATCATTAATTTTGATCATTTTAATTATTATTAGTAATTATTAATTATCATATTAATAATAATAATTAAAATAATAATAATTATTTTAATTAATTTTAATAATAATAAATATTAATGATCAATCATAAATATTAAATATTAATTCAATTTTCTAGAAAAAAAAAAATAATTAATTAATTAATTAAATCAGAGACAGCCGACTTCTCAAAATTGAGAGCCGACATTCCTCTCTCTTTTTTTCTCTCCTCATTTCTATTTAAACCCTGAAATCTGCTCTTCTTCTATCAAGCATTCAAGTTGTCCTGATGATGGATCCCGGTTGGGGTTTGAAACGTTGGTAGAAAATGGTTCTTACTGTGGATTCTCCGGTGACTAATTCGAAAATAATATACCACAGAGGTCTTAAATCCAGAATACAAGGTAAGTTTCAAACCCTTTTAAAATGAAAGTACATCACCTATTTTTCTCTACAGTGGGATGGAAAGTATTTGAAAACTCTTATTAGAAGAGTGAATAGAATCTCTGACTAAAACTTGCAGAATCTCAATCAACATTAATACTCAACAAGCATATGGGATTTTCCCTAAATGAGGAGATAGGGGAGAGAGAAGTGAAGTCTTCCACCTAGCCAGATGACGTGAGATCAAATGGTGATGGAACTGGAAAACATCAAACAGAGAAGGATCTCCTTCACAGGGTATGAATTTGTCTTCAAATCCGACATCAAATTCCTTTCTTTTGAATTTTCTATGAATACCAATCCCAACGCTTGGTATGAGGCCAAACGAAACCTTGCATCTTGACAATTACAATAAATTTCTAATACAAGTCAAACTCTTCAAGCCACAAAACCTACCATTGCTAGCCATATAGGTTCAAATTATAGCTGGTTCGGCCATTCGTCTTCACACACGGTCTACAACACATTTAATTGCACTTCACATGGACTTTTCTCGACCAGTCTTCTCTCAACTATCAGAACACTTCAATGTGTTTTCAATGAAATGAAGATTAAAATAAATGTCGCATTTACATACATTGCAAATATGGCACAAACAGGCTTACTAAGAAACACACAGTCTTCACGCTGAGGCACCAATGGTCACGTCCAATACAAAATTGAAACCTTCAGCAGCTACCGATGCGAACAATCCTTGTTCTAGCACCAGAATTACTCAACAACCCCAAAATAAGAAATCATATACACAATCTATTCATCATTTCGCTCTGGCAACAACATTCATCCAAAAATAGAGATCTATAATCACACATAGAGATAATACATACCTGATGGATCGTCTCTGATTTCTTGGTGCCCTTCTCCTCTGCTCTTAAATTAAGGATTTCTTTGACATCAACCTCAAAGGTAACCTCAATCTATGGCACACCACAAGGAGCTGGAGGGATTCAAGACAGATCAAATTTTCCTAATTCTCAGCAGTCCTTTATTAGACTCTGCTCCCCTTCATAAACCTTGATTGAAATAGTGGTTTGTTGATCTTGATAAGTTGTGAACACTCGTGGCTTCTTTCTGGGCAGTTAATCGTTTCTTGGAGGCACACCAAACCACCCATTCTTCTTCCCGTTAAGAATAAAATAATAAATTCCTGTAAGGCAAGTTTTATACCATTGCTCAACCATTTCCAAGAGAGATACTTACTGAAATAAAATAAAATAAATGTAGTGCGTACCTGAAATAGAAATGTGTGCACTCTTAGTATTTCTTCATTATCACTTGCCTTGCCTTGCCTGATTCCCCAGAGCACCTGCAAATGCAATAGTAGAGTCATTTTATTTTTTTTATAATAAAAACCCCTACCATCTTTATAATAATTAATAATTGAAATAAAATTAAAATTATGCAAACTTATTAAACTCTCAATATAAAAATGGCTCAAAAAAAAATTCAATATACTCTTTAATATAAACATAAATTTTAATGATGATGCCATCTCTCTTTTTGGTTGGTAGCACTGTTTTTTCACAATAAAAGCCCAAAAATGTCATGAATACTAGTGAAAATACTAGGTAAGTTTCAAACCCATTTAAAATGAAAGTACATCACCTATTTTCCTCTACAATGGGATGGGAAGTATTTGAAAGCTCTTATTATAACAGTGAACAGAATCTCTGAATAAAACTTGCAAAACCTCAATAAACATTAATACTGAACAATGTTGTGTTGTGTTATATTCTTTCCATGACTAGCCCACGTAGTTAACCGGGGGGTTAGAAGGGGGGCGGAGCACCCCCTTCATTGTCATGATTGCACTTTTTGTCCATGGTATTGGATGATTCGACATGTATAAATATGTATTGTAACATTGAAGGGAACATAATGAAAAATCAAGTTGGTAGTCCCAGTTTTGGGATCCAGGGGAAAATCTCTGTGTATATGGGTTTTATGTGTTATGCGCTCACATTGTTTATTTTCTGTGTTTTAGAATTCGTATGCAGGTAATAGCTATACGGGGTTAAAACCTACATTTGGCATCAGAGCTGTTTTGGCTTCAAGGGGATGCCTTTGTTGCTTAGGGTTCTCGCTCAGGCCTGTGGTAGACCCTGTTCAGTGGGAGATCCGCGAGAACGATTCTAATGGTTAAAGAATATGGTGAGCAGTGGAAAGATAGAGATCGAGAAATTTAATGGTTAGAGTTTTGAGTTATGGAAACTGAATATGGAGTATCTGTTGGTGGATAAAGATCATTGGATGGCGGTAGATCCGGGTACTAAGCCAAGCAGAGTGTTGGATGAAGAATGGAAGAAGTTGGAGAGGAAGGCAAAGAGCACAATATGATTATGTGTCTTAGATTCAGTATTGTTGAATGTATTAGGGGAAGCTACGATGAAGGCTTTGTGGGACAAGTTAGGGACTTTGTACCAATCTAAGTCTCTAGTGAATAAGTTGTTCCTGCAAAAAAAGATGTATAACCTAAGGATGAAAGATGGAGACTCGGTGACAGAGCATCTAAACGCATTTAATACTGTGGTAAGTCAATTACCATCTATTGGTATTAAAATTTTAGATGAAGATAACTGCATCAATTTGTTGTGTTCTCTACTAGATTCATGGGATAGTCTGGTTATTGCAATAGATAGCAATGCAACTGCCTTGCAGTTTGATGAAATACTCTCATCCTTGCTGACAAAGGAGATGAGATAGAAAAATATGGAGAGCCAGAATGGTGATGCCTTCTCTATACGAGGACGGTCCCAGAACAGAAGAAAAAAAAATGTCATCGAGTGGGAGATCTAAATCTAGAGGGAGATCTAAATCTCTAAGAAAACCTGTAAAGGTGGTGTGCTGGAAATGCGGAAAGGAAGGGCACTACAAAAGGGACTGTAAATCTAAAGCTCCTAATAAAGGAAATGGATCCAATGATGCTCCTTCTAGAGAGGTGAAAACCACCTCAGATGAAGGTGGGGATGTTTGGTTGGCTTCTTCAAGTACACATGTAGATCATGAGGCATGGTTGATTGACTTAGGTGCACCCTCTCACTTCATTCCCCATAGAGAGTGGTTCTGTGAGTATGAGAAATATGATGGTGGCGATGTCTTCTTAGGGGATTATAGCAAGGATAGAATCATTAGTCATGGAAAATTAAAGTAGAAGTTCCAAGGGGGAAGGGTTAGAAGACTTCTGGGTGTTTTGCATATTCCTGCATTAGCCAGAAATCTGATTTCTATAAACAAGCAGGATGATGCAAGTGTAAAAACAATGTTCAAGAAGTATACCTGTAATATGGTTCGGGGGGCACTAGTATTGATGTGGGGAGTTTGAATTGGAACTCTGTACAAGCTGCAAGGTAGCACTGTTGTTGATGGGTGCAATAGTTCTGTGGTTCCTAAAAGTGGAGAAAAAAAATAGTGATCTTTGGAGAGAAGACCATGCTATGGCATCAAAGGTTTGGACATATTGGAGAGAAGTGCCTTCGAATACTTCATGGTAAAGTTATGGTAGAAGGTATGAGTAATAGCTCTCTGGATTTTGATTTCTGTGAAAATTGTGTATATGGGAGGCAGAATCGGGTGAGTTTCCCCTCTCGTGGTAAGAGGGCGAAACAGATATTAGAGCTTGTGCACAGTGATGTGTCTGGACCTGTGAAGGTTCCATCATTGGGTAAGTCTGTGTACTATGTATCCTTTATAGATGACTTATTAAGGAATACATGGATATATTTCCTTAAGAAGAAATCTGAAGTCTTTGACAGGTTTAAAGAATTTAAGGATCTGGTGGAAAACTAGACAGAGAAGAAGATAAAGGTGCTGAGGACAGATAAGGGTGGAGAGTTTTGTAGTAACGAATTTGAAGAATTCTGTAAGAAATGTGGTATAGCATGGCAGAAAACTACTCCATACACACCTGAGCAAAATGGATTTTCAGAATGAATGAACAAGATGTTGATGGATAGAGCAAGAAGCATGCTTAGTGGTGTCGGGTTAGGATAGGAATTCTCGGTAGAGGCGGTGCAGATAGCATGTTACCTGGTCAACAAATCACCTTCATCAGCGTTGGAGGATAAGACTCCACAAGAGGTATGGACTGGTAAGAAACCCTCTTTTTCACATCTGAGGGTATTTGGATGTGATGCATATGTACATGTTCCAAAGGAGAAATGAGCCAAGTTGGATCTTTATTAGGTATAAGGATGGTTTAAAGGGTTATAAGATTTGGAACCCAGTAACAAGGAAGGTTGTGTACAACCAAGATGTGGTGTTCAGAGAGGTAAAAGATGTTATTAAACATGAAGTCCAACCAAAGGAACCTGAGAAGATAGAGTTTGAGCTAAAGGAGGAAGAATCAAACTCTACAACAGAGGAGGAATCAGAAGATGAAGAGCCAAAAACTCTGGGTGTGAGAAGATCAGTTCGAGAAAGACGGTAGCCAGAGAGTATAGTCCATCTACTTTCTATTCAAATTTTGATTTATCTATTACTGATGATGATCCAAGAACTGTGAAGGAAGCAGTAGATTCAGAGGATGGAAAACTCTAGAAAGAGGCCATGGTTGATGAAATGACATCTTTGCACAAAAATGAGACTTGGGATCTGGTGGAGTTACTGGCTGGAAGGAAACCCATTGGTAGCAAATGGGTGTTCAAGAAGAAGACAAATGCAGAAGGAAAGGTGGAAAAATACAAAGCTCGGTTGGTAGCAAAAGGTTATTCCCAGGTGTCAGGAATTGATTTTGGTGATATTTTTTCTCCTATTCCCAAGGTAACTTCTATTAGATTACTTTTATATGTTGTTGTGGCGTTTGATTTTGATGTAGAATAGATGGATGTGAAGATATAATTTCTTCATGGGGATCTAGAAGAGGAGATCTACATGAAGAAACCTAAAGGCTTTGCAGTGAAGGGTAAGAAAGAGTTGGTATGCAAGCTAAAGAGGTCTTTTTATGGGTTAAAACAGTCACCAAGGATGTGGTATCAGAAATTTGATACATTTATATGGAGACTTGGCTTCACCAGAAGCAAAGAAGATCACTGTGTGTATTTTAAATTAATTGGTGACCATGTTATTTATCTAGTCCTTTATGTGGATGATATGTTGCTGGTTGGAAATGAAAAAGAAATTATCCAGGATTTGAAGACCCATTTGTCCTCCAAATTCGACATGAAAGATCTTGGTGCTGCAAACTATATTTTGGGCATGGAAATGAAAAGAGATTGGATAAAGAGGAATCTTTGGTTAAACCAGAGGAATTATGTCGAGACAATATTGCAGAGGTTTAATATGAAGTATAGTAAACCGGTGAAGGTTCCTATTCTTGTAGGTGTAAAGTTATCTACTAAAAGGTGTCCCAAGACACAAGAAGAGGAAGAGGACATGTCTGGTGTTCCATATGCAAGTGTAGTTGGCAGCCTGATGTATGTGATGGTCTGTACTGGACTTGACATTGCACATGCAGTGGGAGTATTGAGTAGGTTTATGTCAAAACTAGGGAAGGAGCGCTGGAAAGTAGTGAAGCGGGTTTTCATGTATTTGTGTGGCACTAGTGATTATGGTTTGTGCTACCAAGGAAGACTAGGATTGGACAGAGTGTTTGATATTCATGGCTTTGTTGATGCAGACTGGGCTGGAGATCTAGATCAGAGATGATCTACAAGTGGGTATTTGTTTAACCTATTTGGAGGTGCAGTCAGTTGGATGAGTAAGAAACAATCTATCGTGACACTATCAACTACAGAGGTAGAATACATGGAATCCACTCATGCAAGCAAGGAAGCAGTTTGGTTGTAGAGATTGTGTTCAAGTATGGGGCTAGTACAGGGAGCTATAAGGATAGACTGTGACAGCCAAAGTTCAATTTTCTTGCCAAAGAACCCTGAATATCATTGAAAGACAAAGCACATTGATGTTCATTATCACTTTGTGAGGGATATGATAGAAGACAAAAAGGTGTTGCTGGTAAAGCTAGACACATTAAGGAATATTGCAAATGCATTAACAAAATTTGTGAGCTCTGAGAAGTTCTCTAGGTGTAGAGAAACAATGGGCATTGTAGGGCTAGATAAATGACTAAGCTTTCTTATGGCCCCTCGTGGAAAGAAAACAACAAGTGGGAGAATGTTGGGTTGTGTTATATTCATTCCACGACTAGCCCACGTCGTTAACCAGGGGGGTTAGAAGGGGGGCGGAGCACCCCGTTTATTGTGATGATTGCATTTTCGGTCCATGGTTTTGGACACGATGGTTTTCGGTACATGGTAATGGATGATTCAACATGTATAAATATGTATTGTAACATTGAAAGGAACATAATGAAAAATCAAGCTGGTAGTCTTGGTTTTGGGATCTAGGGGAAAATATGTGTATATGTGTTTTATGTGTTATGCTCTCGCATTGTTTATTTTCTGTGTTTCATAATTCGCATGCAGGTAATTTATGTACGGGGTTAGAACCTACAAACAATCATATGGGATTTTTCCTAAATGAGGAGATAGGAGAGAGAGAAGTGAAGTCTTCCACCTATCCAGATGACGTGAGAAGTGGTGATTGAACTGGAAAACATCAAACAGAGAAGAGGCAAGTTGGTTCAAAACATAATAAATGTCCTCCTTCCAAACGAACTACTGAATTGGATGGTACGCTGGCTATTGCAGTAAATCACAGAGAGAACTCTCCCACAAATGCCATTACTTATTACAATAATGAGTTGGGAAGCATGATAAAATGAGCTCAATGAAGAGAGGTTGATCAAAATGAATCTTCATTCAAAAGAGTTGGTGGCTTTCATTCCTCTAGAGTGTTGGTAGTGCCGAGTATCACCAATCTGGTCTACTAGCAACTGCCCCAAAAGGTGCAAAGACAAGCTAATAGATTTTTTAAATTGTTAAAATAATATGAGGAATGCATTTGTAAATATGTATGCCATATATATTGACAAATTTAAATTTTAGTGGTGTATAATTGTTCAGTCTTATGTATTGTGGTCTTATGCATACAAGTGATGGATTCAAGGTGGTTGCTCTGGGGTAACTCGTTTAACATTTTACATGCCTCTTTTGAATGCAAATGCAATATAATATAAATATACACATAAATATAAAATAGACAATCTACTTATGATGTTATTTGGTAAATGAAACTCCAACTCTGCTACGTGTTCTGGCAATGTATGTTGAAAGAAATTTAATAGAAGAGTGAATTAGAGATATATCATAAGATCTATACCTTCAAGTAAAATAGATGATATGGGTATGCTGAAGGATAAATCCTTTAACCATAGTGAAGGAAAAACATGATGAGAAATTACCCAATCAAGAATTTTAAGGAGAATTTTGCAGCAATTAATAAATCTATCATATAGGAAGATGCATCTTCGAAGCTACAAATATCCAAAAATAGCATATGGTGGGAACAACAATAGTAGTTACAAACCCAAATGATGTCGAAATATCTTCAGGAAATTAAGGAGAAATTAAGACACAAGGGTGTATATGCAAGGACTCAAATTTTAGCCCTCCTAAATGAATGCTGTGGAGAAAAATGAGTCAATGTTTGGAAGCACCTATCCTTACCGGCCAACTCTTAAAATTTGAAATGGTTATTGATGAATAATAGAGGTAGTTGTTAAGATTTGAAATGGATATTAAAGAATAATAGATGAAGAGCTGCTCACACTCTATGCTTGCCTCTGAACAGAAAAATTATGTGGAAAGACATTATGAAAGCAACCAAGGTGAGGAAATCTTGATGGTAGTAATTCATGCAACAATGAATAGATAGTTTATAAAGATGGGCAATGAGCACCATGAACGTCTGTGTCAGTAACAATTGGATAAAGAGAATGGGAGAGTGAATTAAAGACATATATCATATGAATATCCAGCTTCGAGTGGCATGAAGAGCTCGTTATGCTGCCAAGAAATATTGACAAATTGCCAACCCAAAATTCATGGAGCAATTTGTAACAATTAATCAATCTATCAAAGATGACAGATAAAGTAAAAAAAATAGACAAATTGCAAACTCAGAGTTCAAGGAGCAGTTGGGAGAAATTAATCAGTCTATCACAAATGGCGATACATCTTCTAACCTGCAAGTATCCCAAAGGAGTAGCCAGTGAGAACAACAGTAGCAAGTGCAAAAACAAACGGAGCGGATGCATTTTCAGCAAACTTGGGAGAAATTAATACACAAGAGTTATATGAAAGACTCAATTGTTGGCTCTCCCCAGTAAACGTTGTGTAGCAAAATCATTAGAGCAAACTTGCTTAATTTCTTAGTTGTTATATTGATCACATTGTAGTGATCTTACCCACAATAATACTCTTGCGGATTTTTGGGTTGTTTTATGGAGCAACAAATGGTACATAGATTTTTTCGGTTGTTTTCTGATTGGTTTGTCATGTCTTTTTCACTTCTGAAGCAATAGATCCATAAGTCCAAAATTAACTTATAGATTATGGAAAAATGTAACATTGAAAATAGTTGAGAATACATACACTGTTTCCTTCTGAGGTGGGGTTGCCAAAGGTCATTCTGGGTACTTTTCCTCCAATATCTGGGTTATAACATCAGAATCTGGAATCTACTTATAATCAATCATGATGACAGGAGATTTTCCTTCAGGGTTCATCTGCAAAAACCTATTTACCAACAACTTCAACTTAGCTCCCCCTAATTTCCCACATAAACATAGTCTTTCCAGGAAAGCTAGTGTTTACTTAGATCTACTAGTCCCACTAAGACGGGTAACTATCTTAGAAACAAACAATTCAAAGTAACTTGTGTTTTCCTTTATGAGAGATAGATGAGAGAGAAGAAGAGAGAACCAACCTTAGTCATTCGCTTGGCTCCTTGCTTGTTTCCTCTCTCCTTTGACAGAGCTTTCGCCACTCCTTTCTCACTTGTCCCGCTTCAAGAACACATGTAGATTCAGAGCAACAAAATACCATCAAAGCATAGAGATCTATAACTATAAACAATGTAGAATCAGATGTACATTAACCATACAAATGCATACACAAATACAAGATTCAGAGATATACAAGTATATGGAGGAAAACTCAAATAGCTTTATTGATAGAAGTAGTAGAAGTGAGGATTACAACCCAGCTATCTAATCCAATGCCATCCTCCTATCATGAAAGCCCTCTTCACCTTATGAAGAGCTAGATCACCCAACAATACAATGTCTCAAAGAGAAACCAACACCAATTCCTTACAAATTACAAAATTCCAGCCTCTGGATCTCTAGGATGAGGGATCCATATATAGATATTTGCAGGGGGTGAGTCAGCTTTTTGGATTTTGATTAGTGTCATTTAACTAATAGTTCTTGGTTCCACTTGGAGATTTCATGATCTCTTTCTCATCCCTGGGTGAATTCAGAGAGGCAAGTGTCATATGAGCAGTTTCTAGATGATTCTTTGAGTTTCCACCTAGCAAATTGCCTTTGCCATTTGTCTAGTCTCACTCATCACACCCTACAAAAGGGATTTTTAGTATGCATCGCACCCTCTGTGTGTAACAGGTGAGATGCATCGCACCCTCAACATGGAGCAGTTTGTATGGTCTAGTTTTGACTAGTTCCGGGTAGCTTTTCAGGGAAAACTTTTGGGAAATGATGTAATCAGTTGACCTTGATCCTTTAGGGTATGAAACAACACTTTTAGGGGTTTAGAAGCCCTTGGTTTATGGACATATGTGATTGGGATTGTAGTTCCAAAATATGTCTATAACACATAGGCACAATCTCACACTCGTAATTGATTTTAACCATAGCCGTAAAGAAATGGCCTACAATGAAAATGAAAAATAATATATGGGCCTCGGAACCAAAAAATTACTAGTCAGGTTTGTTACTGGTACCAATGAACTTCATGTTGCATGGGACCTGTTTTTCCTTGAGAGTAGGCAAAACCCTCTAGCTAAATGGACCTGCACAAGATGTGTTCAATACATTAAGCTTTACTTCATACATTAAAATTCCTGAAATGCACTAATAGACGACAAATTGTTTGACAAATAAAGATGAAATAAAAGCCATGAAATGCAACATTGAATTGTTTTGCTAAAAAAGGGGAAAATGACAGGAAAATTACTTATAGACCCCAAGGGACCTGTGCAAAGACGTGTTCACCTTCATACATTGAAATGCTCGAAATGCATCAATACACCAGAAATTGTTTGACAAATAAAGATGAAATAAAAATCAAAGAAAAAAGGAAATGCAAGATTGAATAGTTCTGCTAAAACAAGGGAACATGACAGGAAAAATTATTTACAGTCCCCAAGCTTGTCAGGTGCACCTGCGGCAGCCTTAACATAGACTTCCAGTGCTTCATTCATAACATAAATTTTTTGCTACAACGAGAGATGAAGTGGAAGCTACACTAAGCATGGATATCATAGCCATCTCTGACTTCTATAAATAGACCTCACTCTCATAGGTTTCCATCCTCCCCATTTTTATGACACTCATTAGTGGAAGATCACTCTACACTGCAAATCCCCATATATGAAACACAAATAACAAATGAATTCATTGTGCAATCTAATCCCCATCACATAAATGCTAAAATAAGAAACTTTGGGTTCCTTCTAGAGACTTGTCGATGTGTTTGTCTCTGAGAGACCCTCGTATGCGCTGTAATGCAGCTCACAAGAATGTTGGCAAGAAATCCAATCATGCACCATAAGTTTTATGTCCAGTGCCATAAATTCCACGAAACATTCAAACGGACTCTCTCGGAACCTCGACTTAAAAGGTGGGCATAGATGTCAAGTGGAGAGTGGCTTAAAAATTTGTGCACAGATGTCAGATGGACATTAAAAGGGTAGACAATCGACTGATTCAAAAGAAGGCCTATCGGCCTAATTATGTTAAACAACATGGATTACAACATTACCTGTTGGGTGTGGAGCCTCATTATCTTCTATATTCAAAGGTATCACTGCATTGGACCCAAGTTCGTAATGGGGCAGCAATGTCGCCCATAAAATATTCACTACAGGGGGGGTCCAGGGAGGCGCGACTACAACCTTTTGGGATCCCCCCCTGGGGAGGGGGATCGGGAGCAGTGCCCCCGAAGCTAGGAATAGATGTAAATTTGCCTTGTAAAATGTTGTAATTTCATAGTCAATCTGGTCCGTTCATTAGGCAGAGATCTGACAGTAGAAGTTATATTTAATTTATGGTTTTCTGCCCTAGAAGGCAACCCCTCACTATATATTAGAGAATTGTATTGCGTCTATGTAGATTTGTATTCTGAGTGAGGAAGAGAGAGGAGATTGAGAGCGAACGAGGGAGTTACCACGGATCTATTGTAGGTTGTATCTCTTCAGTTTACTGGATAATATAAAAAGAAGGACTGGATGTTTCTCTGTGGATGTAGCCCAAACTGGGTGAACCACGTATATCTGTGTCTCTCTTGTTTATGTGTTTTTTGTGTTTATATTTTTGCAATACTTTATGTGTTCCATTTCTCTATGATATATAATTTTCTAAGAACTGGTATCAGAGCTGAAGGTCTATTTGGTTGATAAACTCGCAGGAGAGAAGGGTTCCTAGTTCGTGTGGGAGGAATGGCGGAAGATGGTAGGTTTAGGGTCGAAAATTCAATGGCCAAAACTTCCAGTTGTGGAGGATACAGATGGAAGATTATCTGTATCTGAGAGATCTGTACCAACCATTGAGTGGAAAGACAAAGAAGCTGATGAGTATGATAGATACTCAATGGGATTTTCTCGACAGAAAGGCACCTGGAACAATACGGCTATGGCTAGCAGCATCAGTAGCATTTAATATTTCAAAGGAAATGACAACAGGGTTTAATGTTGACATTGGCCAAACTATATGAAAAACCCTCGGCCTCAAATAAGGTATTTCTTATGAAGCATTTATTTAATATGAATATGTCATAAGGTGGATCTGTTGTTGATCATTTAAATGAATTTAATACAGTTACCAGTTAGTTAAGTTCTATAGGGGTAACTTTTGATGATGAAGTTAGAGCTTTGTTATTTCTGTGCTCATTGCCAGAAAGTTGGAATGGTTTAGTTATGGCCATTCGTAACTCTATCTCTAGATCTATTACTTTAAAGTTTGATGATGTTGTCGGTGCAATCCTTAGCAAGGAAATGCAATGGAAAAGCTTCGGTGAGACATCAAGTAATGCTTTGACTGTAGAGACTAGGGGAAGAAAAATGGAAAGAAGAAAGAGCCCTGGATATCAAAGTAAGTCAAGAAAAGGTAGATCCAAGTCTAGATCGGGGACAGTGTGCTGGAAATGCAGGAAGAAAGGACACCTAAACAAAGACTGCAAGTCTCGAAAGGGAAAATAAGTAGATGCGCAACAAGAAACTAATCATGAAGTGAATGTAATAGGTGGTGTGTTGCAAGATGCTTTGATTCTTTCATTAGAACATATTATTGATGCCTGGGTGGTAGATTTAGGGGCCTCATTCCATGGCACACCTAATAAGAAACATTTTTATGATTATGTTCAAGGAGATTTTGGATAGGTTCGATTGGGTGATGATAAACCCTGTAAAATCATTAGAATGGGTACAATTTTCATAAAACAACAAAATGGAAATTAGTGGCTATTGGAGGTAAGGCATGTTCCAGATCTGAAGAAAAATTTGATTTCAACAAGGCAGTTGGGAGGTGAAAGTTGTGTAACTACTTTCACAGATTAAACCTGGAAGGTCACAAAGGGATCCCTAGTAATAGCAAAAGGAGAAAATGTTGGTACATTGTATTTATACAATGGTATTTCTAATTCTATTAATGTTTTAACCTCTACAAGAGAAGATACGACATTCTGGCATCACAGGCTCAGGCACATGAGTGAGAAGGGGATGCATATTATTCACTCAACAAATTTGTTGCCCGATTTGAAGCATGTTGATTTAAAATTCTGTGAGAATTATGTTTAAGGAAAACATAAGAGAGTCAGATTTCTTAGAGTTGAGAAAGAAAAGAAGAGCAAAAAATCAGATCTTATGCATATAGATGTATGGGGACCTGCTCAGGTATCATCTCTTGGTGGCTCTCGTTATTATGTTACTTTTATTGATGATGTAACCAGAAAAACCTAGATTTATTGTATTCGAAATAAATCTAATGTATTTGATACTTTCAATATATGGAAAGCTTTGGTTGAAAATGAGACAAGAAAAAGGTTGAAGTGTCTCAGATTAGAAAATGGAGGTGAATATTGCAGCAAATAATTTGATAGGTATTGTTCAGAGAATGGAATTCGTAGAGAGAATACAGTTCCAGGAACACCACAAGAAAATGGTGTGTCAGAAAGGATGAACAGGACAATCGTGGAGCGTGCAAGGTGCATGAGATTGCATGCAGTATTGCCTTTACAATTTTGGGCAAATGCTGTAGATACCACCATTTATCTAATAAACAAAGGGCCTTCAAGTTCCTTGGATGGTGGTATTCCAGAGGAGGCATGGATAGGTAAAAAGGTAAACTACTCCTTTTTAAAGACTTTTGGTTGTGAAGCCTTTGTCCACCTTAATAAATAAAATAGAACAAAGCTGGAGGTAAGATCAAAAAAATGTACCTTTATTGGATATGGTGTTAATGATTTTGGTTATCGCTTTTATGATTATGAAAAACAAAAAATCATTAGGAGCAGAGATGTCATATTCAATGAAAAGGTTTTGTATAAGGATCAACTGCAGGAAAAGGAACAGGAAAAAGGAAACAGGGAATATGCAGTGCTTGACGAGATCATAGAAAAAGTGATGGTGTCTGAAAATCATAATGATCAACAGCGAGAACAACAACCACAACAACAACAAGCACCTCAAACACCTAAAAGTGGTGTTAGAAGATCTACCAGGATAAGTAGACCCCCTGAATGATACTCTCCTTCAATATATTATGTATTGTTGATTGATTCTGGTGAACCAGAATGTTATGACGAAGCAGTGCAGGTAAAAACCAGGAAGAAGTGGGAGAAAGCCATGAAAGAAGAGATGGACTCCTTAGCACATAACTAGACTTGGGACTTAGTTAGGTTGCCTACAGGTAAAACAACATTGCAGAATAAATGGGTTTACAAGTTGAAGGAAGAAGATGGAGGTAGAAAAAGGTATAAAGCTAGACTTGTGGTGAAAGGATTTGCATAGAAAAAGGGTATAGACTTTGATGAAATATTTTCTCCTGTTGTTAAAATGACTTCAATTAGAACTATTTTTAAGTCTAGTAGTAGTTGAAGATTTTCATCTTGAGCAATTAGATGTAAATACAACCTTTCTCCATGGGCATTTGGAGGAAGAGATATATATGCAGTAGCCACAAGGATATGAGGTAAAAAGGAAGGAGAAACTAGTGTGCAGGTTGAGCTTGTATGGCTTAAAACAAGCTCCAAGGCAGTGGTATCTAAAATTTGATAGGTTTATGTCTAAACAAGGTTATACTAGATGTCACTTTGATCATTGTGTTTATCTCAAAAGGCAAAATGATGGCAACTATATCATATTGTTATTGTATGTAGATGACATGCTTGTTGCAGGTTCTAACATGCAAGAAATAAATGTGATCAAAAGAAAATTGGCACACTCATTTGCCATGAAGGATTTGGGTGCTGCAAAACAAATCTTTGGTAAATATATATATATATATAGGAAGAATCACAAATTTGCATTGTCTCAAAGTGAGTACATAGAAAAGGTGTTGAAAAGGTTTAATATGAAAAATGCAAAACCAGTTAGTATACCTTTGGCTAGCCATTTCAAATTAAGTAAGGAGGAGTGTCCCAAGATTCAAGAAGAAATGGCTCATATGTCAAAGTTCCATATGCATCAGCAGTTGGAAGCTTAATGTATGCAATGGTCTACACAAGGACTGATATTGCACATGGAGTGGGAATTGTAAGCAGGTACATGAACAATCCACGAAAAGAACATTGGATGGTGGTGAAGTGGATTCTTAGGTATTTGAGAGGTACCACAAAACAAGCATTATGCTTTGGTGGTTCAAACATTTCTCTACAGGGATATGTTGATGTAGATATGGTGGGTGATAGAGATAAAAGGAGGAGCACAACAGGGTATGCGTTTACTACAGGTGGAATAGCTGTCAGTTGGGTCTCAAAACTGCAAAGTGTTGTTGCACTCTCAACAACAGAAGCAGAGTATTTTGTTTCTATAGAGGCTAGTAAAGAAATGATTTCGTTACAAAGTTTTTTGGATGAATTGGGTAAGAAGCAAGAGTTTGGCAGGTTATACACTGACAGCTAGGGTGCCATACATCTTGCAAAGAACTCTGCATTTCATTCCAAGACTAAGCATATACAAATCAAGTACCGTTTCATATGGTCGGCGTTGGAGGATGGACGGTTGAAGCTGGAAAAGGTACACACTAGCGAGAATCCTACAGATATGTTAGCAAAAGTTGTAAACAGGGAGAAACTGAGAATTTGCTCAGTTTCAATTGGTCTTCAAGTATGATGAAGAATATGAGAAACAACCAAGTCCAAAGTATAGTCATTGTCTAACAAATGAAGTAGTGGTGGAGTTGCTATCATCAGTTTCTAAGTTGGAGATTGTTGGGTGTGGAGCTTGATTATCTTCTATATTCAAACGTATCGCCGCATTGGATGCTAGTTCGTAATGGGGCAGCAATGCCTGCCATAAAATATTTGCTATAAGGGGGGTCCAGGGGTGGTGGCTGCAACCTTTTGGGAGCCCCCCCTCGGCAAGGGGATCAGGGGCAGTGCCCCTGAAGCTAAGAATAGATGTAAAATTTCCTTGTAAGATGTTGTAATTTCATAGTCAGTCTAAGCCATTCATTAGGCAGAGATCTAACAGTAGAAGTTATGTTTAATTTAGGGTTTTTTTTTTCCCTAGAAGGTAATCCCTCACTATATATGAGGGAATTGTATAACGTCTATGTAGATTTGTATTCTGAGTGGGGAAGAGAGAGGAGATCAAGAACGAAGAGGGAGTTATGGATGATCTGTTGTAGGTTGTATCTCTTCAGTTTACTGGATAATATAAAAAGAAGGACTGGCTATTTCTCCATGGACGTAGCCCAAACTGGGTGAACCACCTATATCTGTGTCTCTCTTGTTTTATGTGTTTTCTATGTTTATAGTTCTACAATATTTTATGTGTTCCATTGCTCTGTAATATATAATTTTCTAACATTACCAAAGTTGGTAGCATTGTTCACAAAGCCCCAAACATGAGGATTAGACTGTATAGTGGCTAGCTAAGGATTAGATTGTATGGCATTAATGTCACTACATTCATATATCTATTATGTTAAACACCATGGATTACAACATTACCAAAGCTAGTAGCCTAGTTCACAAAGCCCCAAACATGAGGATTAGACTGTATAGTGGCTAGCTAAGGATTAGACTGTATGGCTTTAATGTCGCTACATTCATATATTTAGTTGACCATGGAGGGGAGAATAGAGTTGGAGTTATTGGTCTAACAACGTTGGTACAAGGAATTATTGAGGCAGGGGAGTCTGGATTTTCTTCTAGTCGAAAGCCTCTTTAGGTGGATTACTCTAGCTATTATCACTTAGAAATTTCCTGGCTATGAAAGAAAATTACCAAGGTAACATGAAACTAATATTTTAGATTAGAAGCTAACCCTTCCAACCTAGAGAGGCACTACAACAACTAGTTTTTAATAAATACAAGGGCTAGATCTTCTAGTTTAAAAACATGGTGGTAGGGGAGCGTGTGAATCCATTGGGAATGGAATCAATATTTAAGGATATCAATTAAAAATTTCAAAGACTCATTGATATGAACAAGTGTTTTCAAAGGAAGGATAGTTAGTGATCTATCGAACATTAAATTGTTATAGTATGATGGTGGGAAGATAAATACAACTCAATTATAACAAAACATCTAACACAGGACGAATTTTGTCATAATATCATAAACACTGGTGCAAATATTTGAATCCAAAAATATAAAGCATCGACTATTGAGTTCCATATATGTAACTATGCATTCAAATATAGAAGATCAACACATCATGATTAACAGAGAAAGGAATCATTCACTAAGAAATAGACTGAAGATGGCCAAAATAAGAATCTTTTAAACAAATATTCAAGTACTTTTTCTTGAAAATATTTTTTTGCTTGAAAATATCCAGAAAAAATATAATTTACAAAGTATTAAAATATATATAGCTAGCTAGCTGGTAGCCTGGTTCACAAAGCCCCAAACATGAGGATTCATTATCACCTATTTTTCTGTGCAGTGGGATGGAAAGTCTTTGAAAACTCTTCTTAGAAGAGTGAACAGAATCTCTGACTAAAACTTGCATAATCTCAATCAACATTAATACTCAACAAGCATATGGGATTTTCCCTAAATGAGGAGATAGGGGAGAGAGAAGTGAATTCTTCCACCTAGCCAGAAGACGTGAGATCAAGTGGTGATGGAACTAGAAAACATCAAACAGACAAGAGGCAAGTTTGTTCAAAACATAATAAATGTCCTTTTGCAGTAAATAAATTCTGAAAAATACAAAACAAAAATACTCTAGTACTTTTAACTCGATAATTTTGCAGTACAAATACTCTAAAAAAATCAAGCAAACAACAAAGATTTAACCCTCCAAAAATAAATACAATGAATACCTCTGCCAGATGCAACACTCTAGACGTGTGACCTGTAAATCTCTCTTATCTTAACCATATATGGATATTTCCATAATCTCAATTGGTTTTGGCTAAATCAATGTGATCAGATAATATCCCTGTGCTCATTCCTGAAGCAGGACAATTTGCTTAACAAATATGTGTGAGATACATGTTAAAAGCATCAGTTGCATCTTTACACTTTGTCCTATTTAAGGTATCAGGAGCTCCAAAGACTTTCCAAAACCTAAGAGTCTCATCTCCTGCAGCCAATGCAACAGTGTACCCATCTAGACTCTAAAAATACAAAACAAAAGAAAGACTGTCAGCAAAAAGGCTAAGACTGTTAGCACAAACCCATTTAGTGATAGATCAATAGAATGAATACCTCTCCCTATTTGAATTGCAAGGAATGTAACAATTTATTCCTACAACAAAATCATTATGGTACAAAGTATATTCGCTACTCTTACCTGAGAAGATTACCCTTTCCATGTCAGAGTTGTACATGTCCATAACAGCATCTCCATGTACAAATCACAAACCTCTTGATACACTAAAAATGAATTCATGAATGGTTAGAGAAATGGTATAAAGAAGGAAAAACAATTATGTTAAACAAGAGAGGCTTACAGTGTCTTCTTTATTTATAATATTTTGAATGCAAGAAATTATTCTTATACCGCAGATAATACCCATGTGCTCATACCTGAAGCAGAAAATCTGCTTAACAAATCTGCTTGAAATACATGTTTAAAGCACCAAATGCATCTTTACTCTTGGTACTCTTTAAGGTATCAAGAGCTCCAAAGACTTACCAAATACAAAGGAAAGGTTTTCATTGTGTCAACACAAAAACAAAGGAAAGATTGTCAGCACAAAAACAAATACTTTCAACACAAAATCCATTTAGTGTTAGATCAATACAATGAATACCTCTGCCAGATGCAGCACTCTAGACATGTGACCTATAAAGCTATCTTATCTTAACCATATATGGATATTTCCATAAGGTCAATTGGTTCTAGCTAAATCAATGTGAGCAAATAATACCCCTGTGCTCATTCCTGAAGGAGGAAAATTTGCTTAATGGATATGTGTGAGATACATGTTAAAAGCACCAGCCACATCTTTACGCTTTGTCCTCTTTAAGGTATCAAGAGCTCCAAAGACTTGCCAAAACCTAAGAGTCTCATCTCCTATAGCCAATGCAACAATGTACCCATTTGGACTCTGAAAATACAAAACAAAAGAAAGATTGTCAGAAAAAAGGCTAAGACTATCAACACAAACCCATTTAGCGATAGATCAATAGAATGAATACCTCTACCTATTTGAATTGCAAGGAATGTAACAATTTATTCCTACAACAAAATCATTATGGTACAGAGTATATTCGCTACTCTTACCTGAGAAGATTACCCTTTCCATGTCAAACTTGTACATGTCCATAATGGCATCTCCATGTACAAATCACAAACCTCTTGATACACTAAAAATGAAAACATGAATGGTTAGAGAAATGGTATAAATAAGGATAAATAGTTATGTTAAACAAGAGACGTTTACAATGTGTTCTTTATTTATAATATTTTGAATGCAAGAAATTATTCTTATACTGTAGATAATACCCATGTGCTCATACCTGAAGTGGTAAATCTGCTTAACGAATCTGCTTGAAATACATGTTTAAAGCACCATCCACATCTTTACTCTTGGTACTCTTTAAGGTATCAAGAGCTCCAAAGACTTACCAAATACAAAGGAAATGGTGTCATTGTGTCAACACAAAAACAAAGGAAAGACTCTCAGCACAAAAACAAAGACTTTCAACACAAAATCCATTTAGCGTTAGATCAATACAATGAATACCTCTACCAGATGCAACACTCTAGACGTGTGACCTGTAAAGCTATCTTATCTTAACCATATATGGATATTTCCATAAGGTCAGCTAGTTCTGGCTAAATCAATGTGAGCAGATAATACCCCTGTGCTCATTCTTGAAGGAGGACAATCTTCTTAGTAGATATGCATGAGATACATGTTAAAAGCACCAGTCGCATCTTTATGCTTTGTCCTCTTTAAGGTATCAGGAGCTCCAAAGACTTGCCAAAACCTAAGAGTCTCATCTCCTATAGCCAATGCAATAGTGTACCCATCTGGACTCTGAAAATACAAAACAAAAGAAAGACTATCAACAAAAAGGCTAAGACTGTCAGCACAAACCCATTTAGTGATAGATCAATAGAATGAATACCTCTGCCTATTTGAATTGCAAGGAATGTAACAATTTATTCCTACAACAAAATCATTATGGTACAAAGTATATTTTCTACTCTTACCTAAGAAGATTACCCTTTCCATGTCAGACTTGTACATGTCCAGAACAACATCTCCATGTACAAATCACAAACCTCTTGATACACTAAAAATGAATTCATGAATGGTTAGAGAAATGGTATAAAGAAGGAAAAACAATTATGTTAAACAAGAGAGGCTTACAATGTCTTCTTTATTTATAAAATTTTGAATGCAAGAAATTATTCTTATACCGCAAATAATACCCATGTGCTCATACCTGAAGCGGTAAATCTGCTTAACGAATCTGCTTGAAATACATGTTTAAAGCACTAGTTGATATGTAGTATGCTTTCCAACCAGAATGCAATAAAATAGCTAGAAAGTATTGAATATATATGTCCTCTTACATACTTAAACCAATTCCCCAAAATATTCAGATGAAGACAAGTTGTCTAAAGTCATCCCTAGTGCATACAAAAGGCTAGGAAATCTTGACCAGACTTTACTTGAAGCATACAATTTTTGGATGTCTAGAATAATATGTTAAAATTTCACTACATGGCAAACAAACCTGCAAACTTAAGGAACTCTCAAAACTACTTTTGTGTGCTAGATCTGAAATCTCAAATGCTAACTGAAAACTGACAGCAAAACAAAACAATTTACAGCATTCAAAAAATCATCTCTATTTGTCTTTATTAGCTTGGGAAAGGAAAAACAGTGCACACACTCTCTGGTAAACTAAATGGATAACAAAAATAGCAGGGACACCTTAACTAGTGCATCCTAATCAAACCCTAATTCTACTCTAGGGAAGTGTACCTAGGCTACATGCACCAGATGCTTATAATATATCACCTCAACTATGGAATAGTGTGCCCTAGCTAAGCGTGATCCACATGGAATTCTAATTTTAGAACTCTGGTAAACTAAATGAATAACAAAAGTAGCAGGGACACCTTAACTAGTGCATCCTAATCAAACTGTCATTCTACTCTAGGGAAGTGTACACAGGCTACATGTAACAGATGCTTATAATAGATCACCTCACCTGTGGAATAGTGTGCCCTAGCTAAGTCTGATCCACATGGCATTCTAATTTTTGAACTGAATTGGACAGAAAAACACATCTAAGGATGGCACATGCATTTTTCAGCAGATTTGCAGCAACCTCAGCTCAACCATATATTAGCAGCCAAGCTGGACACTAAATTGGTGTCTGATCCCCCCTTGTTTGTGAGACAAGGGATCTCATCCACACAAAAATTTGACTGCTAAATTCTACCATACATGTTAGGGAACCTATCTACCTTTTGTACATTGACAAATCAACCAAATTTGAATGTGAATCTACTCAAAACTTCAAAATATGTATCATAAAAGTAGCCTAGGGTTTATTGTCCATTATCCGAAACTTCTTCGGAATCTCAATTGCTTACTTACCCGTGTTCAAGGACCAGCTCACCTCAACTCAAAAAAAATGCCAAGGCTAAGAAATAATGCATGAGGTTGATGTCCTTCATGTCAACTTCACTTGCTAGTTTCTTATTGCACCATGGGATAGAGTTTTTTAAACTAACTGTTAGGACCAGGTAATCTACATACAACAAAAATATAAGCATATCAAATTTATCATAATCAAACAAATAATAAAAGTTAGGACTTGCAACAGTCTTAGTGATGCCCATAATCTATAAGTACTCATAAATCCATGAGTAACAATCACATGGAGGCTACATTATCCCAGAAAGAACCTTCTTCAACTTGCACACATGGGTTAGATCTCAAATCTGATTTACTATACATGCAAAAGTGATTTCAGATTTGCAATATGTTGATTAACATCCCAAATTAATGTAAACCTTGAAGAAGTAATGTAACAACTTAGTGAACGTAACTTGCAATAGAAGAAACTTCAAGTTAAATGTAATCACAACAGATGTGTAATATCCCTCTTGGTGAAAATGACCCTTAGGGCACAATTTTGAAATAGGGTTTTCAACAAAGTATGATAGGGTAATATTTCACAATAACAATGCAATATTCATCAATCCATATAAAGTAAAGATCCTTCCATTTAATGTACAATTGGAATGAAAGATATTCAAACAGTCATATGTTCTTCAGCTGCGTCCCTGATCCTAATTATTGTCTTACTAGCCTTCAATGCCTTAATGAGGTGACCTTCAGCCCTCCTATCACCCTTGACAGTCTGCTGCCTAGTTCATCCTCCTCTTTCCAGCACTTACTATCTCTATGTGAGGGGTCACAGCCTTTCGGTTGTGTGAGGGAAGTGATATGTTGTCTCAGGCGGTGATCTGCTACTGTTACAAACCCAGAAACCCTCGTTGTCACAGAGGATGGATTTCCACCTTCCTTGCTACCTATAAACATTACTTCACTATCTCATTGCTGCCACAGTCAACTCCAAACTAGACCTTGCTTGCCTCAAAACCCTAGACCATACCTCAAGATGATTTGCTGCCACATACAAACCTTAGGGGTGATTCGTTGCCACAAACAGGCCCTTAGAGGTGGTTTGCTGCCACAATTGATACCTCAGGGATAATATGTTGTCATCAAAGGTGCCTCAGAGATATCTTGCTATCTTAGAATTGCTTCATAGACATATTTCTACCATAGTTAAGCCTCAGATTTAATGTGCTGCTATAGATAATGCCTTGGAGATAGGCCAATGCCTTAGATAATGTCTCAAGGATGATTCACTGCCCAGATAATGCCTCAAGATACTTTGCTACCACAGTTAGTGTTTGTTCGATAATTTATATAAAAGCATTTAAAAGTTGGATTAAAGTGGGAGATTGCAGAAAATTAAATGAAAGTCTGGTTGGTTGACTCTTTGCAATTATGGATTGAAAATATTACACAACTAAGATCCATATTTAAAAGAGAATTAATCATGCCCAACTCACTGAGCGAAATTAAGATTGGGAGTACTAGAGTTGCTTTAGCTGGAGTCATCCTTGTGGGCTTTTTGGTGTGGCTAGTTGTCTTCTTGAGTAGCCCAGGTACATGATTGACTATGCCTTTTAATCATGCTCTTCAATATGCCTTTGATGGCAAGGGCTAGATGCTCCCTAGCTTTACAAAAGAAGAGGGCATACTAAAGGCCCAGAAGACAGAGTAACACCTATCCCTCAACATTTATGATATCTGTAACTGGGTAGCCATGGATGTAACATCCATCGAGAAGGGTAGTTGCCACTATGACAACATATGGATCACTTCATCTTCTTGCTATTGTAAATTATGAGATGCTTTAGAAGAAGGGATTACGATTATTATCAGAATCAACCCACCCCATGCAACCCAACCCAACCCAACCCACTATATATTCACACTAGTGAAACCAACGAGGTTCCATATATGGTGCTCAAAAAACAAGCAGTGTTCCTAACAAACAAGCATCATTTTGTATATAAATTATTTAAATAAATTATCATCAGTTTATATTAAACTATGAAATCAACATTTGAAAAGAAATGCATATTATGCATATTAAGCATGCATGGAAACTACTAATCGGAGTCCAAAGAATTATTATGGTAGATGAAGTGATATGGTGTGTTGCCTTAGAAGAGCACCAATATGCAATAAATAACCCTCAAATATGTTGGGAAAACGAAAAGACATAAAATAATGAAGAGTACTGGTGGCAGAGAGGGTATAAAAACCTAGAATTCTGTTTGTGCTCCCCAGAAAATGGTTGAAAACCATATTTTTCAGACCTAAGACAGCCCTGTAAATACTACTGGCCAGGGAAGGAAGAGTCACACTGATATAATGTTGAGAACATAGATAGAAGATCTATAGTGATCTCTTCATCAAACTCTAATATAATCATGTAGAAACCCTTCAGATTTACTACGACATTTAACAAAACAACAATATTAATTGTAGCAAAATAGCATGAGAGAGAAAAATAGAGAATTGTACTTGGGTAAATATGGCACTCGATCAAAATAATCAATGAATATGTTGTACAAATGAGTGTGCATGAATTTATTCACATCCTTCTAGGGTTGGGCACTAGTGCCAAGAGGGAGACTAGGCCAACCTAGTCATAAATAATAAAGTGGGTAACTTTCCCATATGTAAGCAAATTATGGTGCTCAAAAAACAAGCATTGTTCCTAACAAGCAAGCATCATTTTCTATATAAATTATCATTAGTATATATTAAACTATTAAATCAGCATTTGTAAAGAAATGCATATTAAGAATATTAAGCATGCATGGAAACTACTAATCGGAATCCAAAGAATTATTATGGTAGATGAAGCAATATGCTGTACTGCCTTAGAAGAGCACAATTATGCAATAAAGAACCCTGAAATATGTTGGGAAAACAAAAAGACATAAAATAATGAAGAGTACTGGTGGAAGAGAGGGTATAAAAACCTAGAATTATGTTTAACCCTCCAGTATAGTTAACCACCCATGGAATAAGTGAATTCCAATGAATTCTAATGCACTGAATTCCCTTGAGCTTTGTTTTCATCAATTCATGAGTAAATGTTGGTGTGGGATTAAACCAATCCACTCGTCAAGCCCTTGTGAACCATGCTGAGTTGTTTTACATAACATATGAAGGTTTCACAACCTCTATGGTAGGTTATGGTCATACATGGATGCATAGGTTACAAATTTATCTCATGACTTAACCCATAATGCCAATTTCATGTCTCATACTTCTCAAAGACCCAAGCTACAAATATCATGGCTTGGTATTATACCTATGTGCAGATTTGTGGATATTTGAGATGTTCAGAGGAGAATCAATCATATTTCCATAACACCCCTCTAGAACCAAGGATTAAAATGCCACAATTTATATTGGGAAGTGTACCCGTGAACCTGGGGATAATAAAGGGCACTAGATTAAGGAAACTTATATAGGAAATGCTAGAGCTAGGACCATTCCCTATATTGTTGAGAAAGATAATTTCCATATTATATGTGATTTTATCTTGCTGGTAAAAGCAAGTTGTGTGTGATATGGACCTATTTCATGCTAAAGAATTAGAGTCTAGTGCCAAACACATGATCACATATCCAAGCAAAAGATCATCCCAGTGCATCTCCTAGAATGGTAGATATCAAGTGACACAATGTGGCCATTTATTGCACAGAAGTTGAATTATATAGCAATGAGTCAATGGGACATGCATTTGTAGGTTTTAACCTTGTACAAAAATTACCTGCATACAAATTCTAAAACACATAAAATAAAAATTGTGAGTGCATAACACATAAAACACATATACACAGGGATTTTCCCTAGATCCCAAAACTAGGACTACCAGCTTGATTTTTCATTATGTTGCTTTCAATGTTATAATACATATTTATACATGTCGAAGCATCCAATACCCTAGATGAAAAATTATAGCATCCAAAACCATGGACTGAAAACCATCGCGTCCAAAAACATGTGCGAAAATCATGCACAAAACCATAGGTGGTTCTGCCCAACCTAACATAGGTTCCAAAACCAAAATTTTCTAGGGCACTGCCCTAGACCCCATAGAGTGGAGTTACCTGCACCCCTCAAACCCATTGTAACCCCCCCCCATTACGCAATCGATGCAACAAAGGGGGGGCTCTGCCCCGTCCTCTAACCCCCCAGTTAACTACGTGGGCTAGTCGTGGAAGGAATATAACACAACCCAACATTCTCCCACTTGTTGTTTTCTTTCCACAGGGGGCCACAAGAGAGCATAGTCATTTATCCATACCTGCAATGCCCATTGTTTCTCTACACCAAGAGAACTTCTCAGAGATCACATATTTTGTCAATGCATCTACAATATTCTTCAAAGTGTCCACCTTTACCAGAAACACCTTTTTGTCTTCTATCATATCCCTCACAAAGTGATACTGAACATCAATGTGCTTTGTCTTTGAATGATAAGTGGGGTTCTTTGCCAAGAAAATTGCTCTTTGGCTATAACAGTCTATCCTTATAGCTCCCTGTACTAACGCCATACTTGAACACGTCCTCTGCAACCAAGCTTCTTCCTTGCTTGCATGAGTGGCTGCCATTTATTCTTCCTCTGTAGTTGATAGTGCCACTATAGATTATTTCTTACTCATCCAACTGACTGCATCAACAAAGCCATGAATATCGAACACTCTCTCATATCCTATTCTTCCTTGGTAGCACAAACCATAATCACTAGTGCGACACAAATACCTGAAAACCCGCTTCACTACTGTCCAATGCTCCTTTCTTGGTATTGACATAGACCTGCTCAACACTCCCACTATGTGCGCAATGTATGGTCTAGTATAGACCATTGCATACATCAGGCTACCGACTGCACTTACGTATGGAACACGGGACATGTCCTCTTCCTCTTCTTGTGTCTTGGGACACTATTCACCAGATAACTTTAAACCTACAGGAATAGGAACCTTCACCGGTTTACTATCCTGCATATTAAATATCTGCAATATTGTCATGACATACTTCCTCTGTTTTAACCAGAGCTTCCTCTTTTCTGGATCTCTTTTAATTTCCATGCCCAGAATATAGTTTGCAGCACCAAGATCTTTCATGTCGAATTTGGAGGACAATTGGGTCTTCAAATCCTAGATAATTTCTTTGTCATTTCCAACCAGCAACATATCATCCACATACAAGACCAAATAAATAGCATGGTCACCAATTAATTTAAAATACACATAGTGATTTGCTTTGCTTTTGGTGAAGGCAAGTCCTCATATAAATGTATCAAATTTCTGATATCGCATACTTGGTGACTATTTTAACCCATACAAAGACTTCTTTAACTTGCATACCAGTTCTTTCTAACCCTTCACCGCAAAGCCTTCAAGTTTCTTCATGTAGATTTCCTCTTGTAGATCCCCGTGAAGAAATTTTGTCTTCACGTCCATCTGTTCTACCTCAAAATCAAAAGAAGCAACAACAGATAAAAGTAATCTAATAGAAGTTACCTTGGCAACAGGAGAAAAAATATCACCAAAATCAATTCTCGACACTTGGGAATAACCTTTTGCTACCAACCGAGCTTTGTGTTTCTCCACCTTTCCTTTTGCATTTGTCTTCTTCTTGAACACCGATTTTCTGCCAATGGGTTTCCTTCCAGCTTGCAACTCCACCAGATCCCAATCCCCATTTTTGTGCAAAGATGACATTTCATCAACCATGGCCTCATTCCATAGTTTTCCATCCTCTGAATCTACTACTTCCTTCATAGTTCTAGGATCATCATCAGTAATAGATAAAGCAAAATTTGAATAGAAAGTAGATGGATTATACCTTTCTGGCTGCCTTCTGTCTTGAGCCGATCTTCTCACACCCGAAGTTTCTGGCTCTTCATCTTCTAATTCCTCGTCTACTGTAGAGTCTGATTCTTCCTCCTTTAGCTCAAACTCTATCTTCTTAGGTTCCTTTGGCTGGACTTCATGTTTAATAACTTCTTCCACCTCTCTGAACACCACATCTCAGTTGTACACAACCTTCCTTGTTACTGGTTTCCAAAGCTTATAACCCTTTAAACCATCCTTATACCCAATAAAGATACACTTTTTAGATTTTGTATCCAACTTGGTCCGTTTCTCCTTTGGAACATGTACATATGCATCACATCCAAATACCCTCAGATGTGAAAGAGAGGGTTTCTTACCAGTCCATACCTCTTGTGGAGTTTTATCCTCCATCGCTGATGAAGGTGATCTATTAAATAGGTAACATGTTGTCTCCACCGGCTCTGCTCAGAATTCCTGTCCAGACCCAGCACCATTGAGCATGCTTCTTGCCCTTTCCATCAACGTCCTGTTCATTCTTTTTAAAACTCCATTTTACTAAGGTGTATATGGAGTAGTCTTTTGCCATGCTATACCACACTTCTTACAAAATTCTTCAAATTCCTTACTACAAAACTCTCCATTGTTATCTGTCCTCAACACCTTTATCTTCTTCTCTGTCTGGTTTTCTACCAGAGCCTTAAATTATTTAAACCTGTCAAAGAATTCAGATTTCTTCTTAAGGAAATATATCCATGTATTCCTTGAGAAGTCATCTATAAATGATACATAGTACACAGACTCACCTAGTGATGGAACCTTCATAGGTCCAAACAAATCACTGTGCACAAGCTCTAATATTTGTTTCGCCCTCTTATCACCAGAGGGGAAACTCACCCGAATCTGCTTCCCATATACACAATTTTCACAGAAATCAAAATACAGAGAGCTATTATTCATACCTTCTACGATACCTTTACCAAGAAGTATTTGAAGGCCCTTCTCTCCAATAGGTCCAAGCCTTTGATACAACAACATGGTCTTCTCTCTAGAGACCACTAGATTTTCTGCTCCACTTTCAGGAACCACACAAATGTTGCACCCATCAACAACCGCGCTACCTTGCAGCTTGTACAGAGTTCTAATCTGAGCTCCCCACATCAATACCAGTGCTCCTCGAACCATCTTGCAGGTTTCCTTCTCGAACACTACTTTTACACCTGCATTATCCAACTTGCTTACAGAAATCATATTTATGGCAAATGTAGGAATATGCAGAACAAATGAAAGTGTTCTAACCCTTCCACCTTGCAACTTCAACTTTAATTTTCTGCGACCAATGATTCTAGCCTTCCTATCATCCCTTAAGAAGACATCACCACCATCATATTTCTCATACTCGCAGAACCACTCTCTATGGGGAGTGAAGTGAAAGGATGCACCTAAGTCAATCAACCATGCCTCATGATCTACATGTGTACTTGAGAAGCCAAGTACACATCCCCACCTACATATGAGGTGGTTTTCGCCTCTGCAGAGTGAGTATCATCAGATCCCTTTCCTTTATCAGGAGCTGTAGATTTAAAGTCCCTTTTGTAGTGCCCTTCCTTTCTGCATTTCCAACACACCACCTTTACAGGTTTTCCTAGAGATTTAGATCTCCCTGTAGATTTAGATCTCCCACTCGATGACCTATTTTTGTTTCTGTTCTGGGACTGTCCTTGTACAGACAAGACATCACCATTCTGGATGTCCATATTTTTCCATCTCATCTCATCCGTCAGCAAGGATGAGACTATTTCATCAAACTGCAAGGCAGTTGCATTGCTACATATTGCAATAACCAGACTATCCCATGAATCTGGTAGAGAACACAACAAACTGATGCACTTATCTTCATATGAAATTTTAATATCAACATATGCTAACTGACTTACCACAGTATTAAATGCATTCAGATGCTCTGTCATCAAGTCCCCATCTTTCATCCTCAGGTTATACAGCTTTTTATGCAGGAATAGTTTATTCACCAGAGACTTAGACTGGTACAAAGTCCCTAACATGTCCCACAAAGCCTTTGCCATAGCTTCCCCTAATACATTCAACAATACTGAATCTGAGATACACAATCGTATTGTGCTCTTTGCCTTATGATCCAACTTCTTCCATTCTTCATCGGACACTCCCGTTGGTTTAGTACCTAGATGTATCGTGATCCACTGATCTTTATCCACCAACAGATCCTCCATCTTGAGTTTCCACAACTCAAAACTCTGACATTAAATTTCTCAATCTCTATCTTTCCACTGCTTGCCAGCTTCTTTTACCACTAGAATTTATCTCGTAGATCTCCCACCAAATAGGGTCTACCATAGCCCTTAGTGAAACACCTCAACAATGAATGCATCCCCTTGAATCCAAAACAACTTTGATACCAAATGTAGGTTGTAACCCCGTACAGAAATTACTTGCATACGAATTCTAAAACACATAAAATAAAAATTGTGAGAGCATAACACATAAAACACATATACACAGAGATTTTCCCCTAGATCCTAAAACCAGGACTACCAGCTTGATTTTTCGTTATGTTCCTTTCAATGTTATAATACATATTTATACATGCTGAAGCATCCAATACCATGGACCGAAAACCATCGTGTCCAAAACCATGGACCGAAAACCATTGCGCCCAAAACCATGGACCGAAAACCATCACATCCAAAACCATGGACCGAAAACCATCGCGTCCAAAAACATGTGCGAAAATCATGCACAAAACCATAGGTGGGTCCGCCCAACCTAACATAGGTTCCAAATCCCAGACCGCATACAGTGGGGTTACCTGCACCCCTCAAACCCCTGGTGAGCCCCCCACTACGTAATCGGTGCAACGAAGGGGGGGCTCTGCCCCCCTCTAGGCCCCAGTTAACTACGTGGGCTAGTCGTGGAAAGAATATAAAACAACCCAACAACATTTTCATAAAAGGACGACCTCATTTCTCAAAATACACCCAAAGGAACTAGGATTGTCACAATGTTATATGCTGGGTTAGGGTACAACACTATCATGTTATAAGACACAATTGCATATAAAAGGTTATAATCCATTATTAATTTTAATTGTGATGCTAATTTAATACTAATGATTGAATTTTTTGCATTACAACACTAAAAATAAAATATAATTGACTGAAAAATGTGGAAGAAACATCACAAGAAAAACCCAATATGGTATGATGTCATCTTGAAGAAACCACCCATGTCAAATGTGAGGAATATGAAGACAGGATGAATGTAGGAAAACCCGTAAATCTTGCAGAAATGGTGAGGATCCTAAAGTAGAAACACTCCTAAATCTTGTAGAAATAGTGAGGATCCTAAAAGAAATACGCTAAAGCTACATGATAGATAATGAAAGGATAATCCAGGAGAGAGAAAGACAGTTAGAATTGAATGCATTGTTGCTAGAAAATCTATCTAAAATTTAGAAGCAATTGAAACAAAGACCTAATGATACCAATGATTATTTTCAAAGATAAAGATTTGTTGAGAGGTTAAAAAACACATATTATCTACAAATAAAATGAGGAAAATCACCTCCATAAAAATACACCATGCTAAAAGGATAGATACATCTAGTAACAAATCATTATTTGATTCGTCTAAGGTTGGGATAGTCAATTCATATGAGCTTCTAGGAAATGGTTCCAAGAGTGAATTACATAAGAAAAATAAAAATAAGCATTCTTGAACTATGTTGCATGTATATTTCAAAAAGGCTAGGCCACCCACCTTCTATGGTGAATAAAGAAATGCAAAAAGACAAATGTTTGATTATTGAGATTAAAGAAATACTTTCTTGTTTATGAACATTAGAGGAATATGAATGCCATAGTGAAAATATTCCACATAACTAGAAGGGCTTCCATACAGTGGGAAGACACATCATAAAATGAATTTGTGAGAGGAATATCACTTGGAAGAAATTTCCTATAAGTTTTGGAATTACTATCACTATGTGCCATAGTGAAAATTAAACATTTTCTCAGTAAACTATCTCAGTCCTACCAAGATCAGATAAAATTTGATGAGTTCAAGGTTATAGATGATACGAAAAAAATTTATTTGTAGTATTATCAATAATATAGGAGTAAAAAATATTTGTAGAAGCCATGGAAGAAGAAATACAAAACTTCCTTGATAGATTCAAATCACAATAATGCAAGACTTTAGGAAAGGGTACTAAGATGAGTTTCTTAGCCAAGATAGAACTATAATAGAATCTGAATTACCCTATGAAAAGTGGATCTACACTTATATAAAGCTCAAAGTAAAATGCATATTGGATTTTAATCACAATAGAAAGATATAAGTGTGAAAAAATACTAGATAGTTACTTGCAAAACAAGAAACAAGAGAGAATAAAACCACTAAGAAATTGACTAATGAACGAGAGAGACAATTCAAATTTCTAATAAAATCTAATAATATGTTATTGATGAACATGAATGCAATATATAGACTCTGCTAGAGACCAATTAATTCAAATTAGGTTGGGGTTCCATGTGCATGCACTTAGTATAATTCAAAAGTACTTTCCCTAGTTGGAAAACACGTTAAATTATACTCACAAACCCAAAATTAGAAAAATATCCTAAAAATGGAGTGAATGAAAATTAGTGGAGTTACAGATCTGTAACTGAATAATAACTCTCACATGCATAATACTAACTAGTTAAATTTTGTTAAACTCCAAAATAGGACTAAAATTCAACTAACAAGGGGAGGAGAGAGAAAAAATGACCACTAACTAATACAAAGTAGCCACTAAGTGCATACTCACTCTAGGAATACCTATGCATGAGGTAGCATGAATTTATGGATTGGAATTACCCATTTCATCCTACAACTAATTTCAAGTCATGGCCACATGTAATCAACACTCAGTAAAAATAGAAAACCCTACAAAATAGAAAATTTTCGAAATGATATGGAATGTGTAGTAGTTAATTAAAAGTGACAATATGTTTCCATAATAATATATGGAATAAGGTATAATTATGACCAAATTATAGGTCCTAATGAACTAGTGAGTGCAATGTACCCCAACATCCCCTTGAATCCCAAGTAGGGAGTATGCTAGTGGATGAGTAGTAGGGAGTATGCTAGGGAGTATATAAATTATTTAAATAAATTATCATCAGTTTATATTAAACTGTGAAATCAACATTTGAAAAGCAATGCATATTAAGCATGCATTGAAACTACGAATCAGAGTCCAATGAATTATTATGGTAGATGAAGAGATATGGTGTGCTGCCTTAGAAGAGCACCAATATGCAATAAAGAACACTAAAATATGTTGGGAAAATAAAAAGACATAAAATAATGGAGAGTATTGGTGGCAGAGAGGGTAGAAAACCCAGAATTATGTTTAACCCTCCAATATAGTTAACCACCCATGGAATAAGTGAATTCCAATGAATGCCAATGCAGTGAATGCCCATGACATCTAGTCTAATAAATTCATGAGTAAATGTTGGTGTGGGATTAAACCAATCCACTTGTCATGACCTTGTGAACCATGCCAAGTTGTTTTACATAACATATGAAGGTTTCACAACCTCTATGGTAGGTTATGGTCATACATGGATGCATAGGTTACAGATTTATCTCATGACCTAACCCATAATTCCAATTTCATGCCTCATACTTCTCAGAGACCCAAGCAACAAAAATCATGGCTTGGTATTATACCTACGTGCAGATTTGTGGAGATTTGAGATGTTTAGAGGAGAATCAATCATATTTCCATTATAGCCCTCTACAACCAAGGATTAAAATGCCACAATTTATATTGGGAAGTGTACCCATGAACCCGGTGATAATAAATGGCACTAGATTAAGGAAAATTGTATAGGAAATGCTAGAGGTAGGACCATTTTGTATATTGTTGAGAAAGATAATTTCCATATTATATGTGATTTTATCTTGCTGGTAAAAGCAATTTGTGTGTCATATGGACCTATTTCATGCGAAAGAATTAGAGTCTAGTGCCAAACACATGATCACATATCCAAGCAAAAGATCATCCTAGTGCATCTCCTAGAATGGTAGATATCAAGTGACACAATGTGGCCATTTATTGCACAAAAGTTGAATTATATAGCAATGAGCCAATGGGGCATGCATTTTCATAAAAGGATGACCTCATTTCTCAAAACGCACCCAAAGGAACTAGGATTTTTACAATGTTGTATGTTGTGTTAGGGTGCAACGCTATCATGTTATTAGAGACAATTGCATATAAAAGGTTATACTCCATTATTAATTTTAATTGTGATGCTAATTTACAACTAATGATTGAATTTTTTGCATTACAGCATGAAAAGAAAATATAATTGAGTGAAAAAAGTGGAAGTAACATCACAAGAAAAACCCAATATGGTATGATATCCTCTTGAAGAAACCACCCATGTCAAATGTGAGGAATATCAAGAGAGGATGAATGTAGAAAACCCCCTAAATCTTGCAGAAATGGTGAGGATCCTAAAGTAGAAACACTCCTAAATCTTGCAGAATAGTGAGGATCCTAAAAGAAATACTCTAAAGCTACATGATAGATAATTAAAGGATAATCCAAGAAAGGGAAAGACAGTTAGAATTGAATGTATTGTTGCTAGAAAATCTATCTGATATTTAGAAGAAATTGCAACAAAGACGTAATGCTACAAATGATTATTTTCAAAGATAAAGATTCGTTGACAGGTTAAAAAACACATATTATCTACAAATAAAATGAGGAAAATCACCTCCATAAAAGGACACCATGCTAAAAGGATAGATACATCTAGTAACAAATCATTATTTGATTTGTCTAAGCTTGGGATAGTCACTTCATATGAGCTTCTAGGAAATGGTTCCAAGAGTGAATTACATAAGAAAAATAAAAGTAAGCATACTTGAACTATGTTGCATGTATATTTCAAAAAGGCTAGGCCACCCACCTTCTATGGTGAATAGAGAAATGCAAAAGGGAAAATGTTTGATTATTGAGATTAAAGAAATACTTTCTTGTTTATGAACGTTAGAGAAATACGAATGCCATAGTGAAAATATTCCACATAACTAGAAGGGATTCCATACAGTGGGAAGACACATCAAAAAATGAATTTATGAGAGGAATATCACTTAGAAGAAATTTCTTATACGTTTTGGAATTACTATCACTATGTGCCATATATTAGGGATGAGAAAGTGAAAATTAAACATTTTCTCAATGAACTATCTTAGTCCTACCAAGATCAGATAAAATTTTATGATTTCAAGGTTATAAATGACACGAAAAAAATTATTTGTAGTAATATCAATAATATAGGAGTAAAAAATATTTGTAGAAGCCATGGAAGAAGAAATACAAAACTTCCTTGAAGGAGAATAGATTCAAATCACAATAATGCAAGACTTTAGGAAAGGGTACCAAGATGAGTTGCTTAGCCAAGATAAAACTATAATAGAATCTGAATTACCCTATGCAAAGTGGATCTACACTTATATAAAGCTCAAAGTAAAATGCATATTGGATTTTAATCACAATAGAAAGATATAAGTGTGAAAAAATACTAGATAGTTACTTGCAAAACAAGAAACAAGAGAGAATAAAACCACTAAGAAATTGACTAATGAATGAGAGAGACAATTCAAATTTCTAATAAAATCTAATAATATGTTATTGATGAACATGAATGCAATATATAGACTCTGCTAGAGACCAATTAATTCAAATTAGGTTGGGGTTCCATGTGCATGCACTTAGTATAATTCAAAATTACTTTCCCTAGTTGGAAAACACGTTAAATTATATTCACAAACCCAAATATACCATGAAAATAATCCCAATGCCTACAGGTATACCAATGCCTACAGCTATGCAAGGAAAATAATACCAATGCCTACAACTATGCAAGGAAAATACATGAAATTGAAAGGAAAATACATGTGGAAAATAAACCCTTTGTTGTCTTCCTTGAAATTTCTAGCTCAGCTTCCAGCTCCTTTGCAAAATAAGAATGAAAGCCCCAATGTATAGAAACTAAAACAAGTTGGCACCAAAATGAATTTCAGCCTCTACACCAAAAAATTTTAGTGGTTTTAGCTGCTTGTTTCCATTTTAAGCTAGCCTATTTCCTTTCTAAGATGGCCTAGACTATTGTTTCCTATTGTTTCCCACTTAGTCGGCGCCCATGTCTCCCACTTTTTCTAAGAATTAGGGTCTTAATATCTATCTCCACCACCCACGAATAAATGAGTATGTGCTCTACTGCCTGAATGCTAGTAAGGGGTATAACCATTGGGCCTCATGCCCTTAATGCTCATCACAAAAACCCTCGTCTTGTGGCTCTCAAACCCTAAGCAACTCTCAAACTCTCATCTCATGGCTCTCAAACATTGGTGTTTGTCTCTCCATTTTCTCAACAAACCCTCCATTGCAATGGGGCAAATGAGGCCCTCCTTCCATGCATAAATTATGATACTCCTGACATAGGCCACCACCATCTGTTGTGCATATTTACAGAACCCTAGAATACTGTAGAGAGGGAATTCATTCTGACACAGGCTTAGCATCACTGCACTCCAGGAGAATATTACGCACAATAAACATGCCCAATGGCATTGTCACCATCTTCATGAATCAAATACAACTGCAAACATTTCTCAAGCTTTTCCGAGAGAAAATTCCTTTGTTCCTTGAAACCCTCTCTGTTCCTTGAAACCCTCTCTGTTCCTTGTAATGTTCCTTGTTCTTATAGATACTTATGAATACAAATTACAAATCTACCAAAATTTGTTTGGGAGTCTAGCCGTGGGTGCTCTCACAGTAAAACCATAGGTTAAACGCTTCTCTCACAGGAAAATCTCACAGGAATACCACACCTTCGACCTTCAATTTTGTATCGTGCCTTGTTCAATTACAAATTACAGATTCAATATATACCAAATTACATATATATATATATATATATATATATATATATATATATATATATATATATATATATATAATATATATATATATATATATATATATATATATATGTTTGGGAGTCTAGACATGGGTGCTCTCACAGTGAAACCATAGGATACCACACCTTCGACCTTCAATTTTGTATCGTGCCCTATTCAATTACAAATTACAGATTCAATATATACCAAATTACACACACGCACACATGTATATATATATATATATATATATAGATATATATATATATATATATATAATATATATATATATATATATATATATATATATATATATATAATATAATATATATATATATATATATATAATATATATATATATATATATATATATATATATATATATATATGTTCGAGAGTCCAGATGTGGGTGCTCTCATAGTAAAACCACAGGATACCACACCTTCGACCTTCAATTTTGTATTGTTCCCTATTCAATTACAAATTACAGATTCAATATATGCCAAATTACATATATATATGATTTTGTCAATTACAAACATTTGAAATAGTTGTGGTCTAATGGGAAATGAATTTACTTATACAAAGGAGATAGAACTTAAAACAATTAACACAAATAATTATAGATAAAATAAATTAACTAAACCAAATATAGATCATTCCAAATAATGACATGTAGTGGTAGATTGCATTCCACCATCTCTATGTCGAGCTTTTAGAAGGTACATTTGGTGCATGTGTTGGGAATCCGTTGCTCATTGTGGTGCAACCTGGCATCATTATCTTAAACCTTATGTCAAATTTCATTTTGCATTTAAGTTTTGAATTTTGAGTTGTGTCGAGTTAAAATAATTTTAATATCCCTTATTAAAATTTCATTATTTTTTTTCTTTTAAAGAAGAACAAATGGGTCAAGGAAGTATTAAATACTTCATTTTTCATTACAACATATAAGGATTAACCAATTTAACATTGTAAACAAGCATACAATGGCTATGAGCCCTATTAGAAGAAGATCTAATTATCACATAGAAGGGTAAATCAAACATTCGAAGTACTATAGAAATGTGAGTATTAGAAGGAAAAAGCTATGGTAACTACTATAACATATATGGAAACTATAATATAAGAAAAAATGATATGTATATATAAATAACTAGGAATTATATCCATGCATGTTGTAGAAATGACATGATCTATAATGAATAATGATAGAAGTTTCCATTAACTTCATCTCATGTAAAGTATTAAAAGGAACATGGTGTAAAAAAAATTTCTTCCATAAAAAGTTACAATGACTCTATGTAGTTAATAATTGTGAAGGAAAAGAAAAGGGTCAATACAAATAATTAAGAGAGACTAAATGAGGAAGACATTATAGCATTTAAGTACCTCGGTGCAAACAACTATTCAAATATTAGTATGAATGAAATTAGAACAAAAACCCTAGAATTTGTTGGTGAACCAGGAAATGTATGTGATCATCCATAGATATTCTCAGTAAAATAAGGAGTTTTGATCTAAAAGGTCGAAAATTTGTTTTATTTATTGAAGTCATCATAAAGTTAGAAATTATATTTCATCGCACAAGAAAAATTCTCAAGAAAATCATACCTATCATGAAATCATAAAAGGAATTAGAAATGAATTCTTTAGTGGTTTGTTTGCTTAACAAGAAGGTAGTAGCTTAGTAGTTCACTAATCAAATATTTCTCCACCATCACCTTCAAGTCAATGGGATGGTCGATAGGTCTCATCACATCAGAACTTGCGTGACCATTACAACACTTATTTTCATCGAGTGGATCCTCCATCTGGAATAGGGCTAATTACAACTGGGCACTGAAAGAGGACCATGGTTTTTGAGAGATTAGAAATTATTGTAACCCTATATTTTGGGAGGAGGCCTCGATGCAGCACCCCAAACTTAATCTAGAGGAAATTCTATGTGATATTCAAACCTTTACCACCCATCTAGGTGTGGAGAAAGTTAGATAGTTTTGGTAAGACTCCAATGCATTGACGAAGTGGAGATTTTGGATGTCTCTAAATCATTGGCCAATGTGGGATTTGCCCCTAGATTGGGAAGACATCACCCTGATTCTGCATAAGTGTCCTATTTTAAACAAAAGAAAATTAGACAAGCTTCAATTGGGGCACTTTTCAAAAGGTATGTTCTCTCTTAAAGAATATTATTCAACACTTTCTACCTCATCTAACCAGGTTCTTAACCCATTATGGAAACAAATCTGGTACTCAAAGTCAACCCATATTAAATAGTTATCAATTTAATAATTCATTATATAGTTTAATATATGTTATTTTCTAAATAAACCATGTTTGATAATAAACCTAGAGGATGGAGTCAGAGGAGACGTAACAGAGACCCGACGATGGTTAGGGTTATGCCTGGTCACTGAAGCCTGTAGCATCATTAGACATTAGCGACTGTACCTACCTTTTTACCCACACGCCAGCCTTGTTTTTGCTACACAATGTTGTTGAGCCATTCTGGTTAATCTTGTCACTTCTTCTCACTTTTATTGCCTTGGTTTTACCTTCTTCCTCCTCAACACTTCCCGACTACTCCAAGTCACAACAGCGATAGGCATCTCAAGGTTCTGGAGGTAGCTGGCGTGAGAAATTCGTGATGGCTATGGATGACCTAATCGAATATTCGAAGGACCCATTAGAGGGTACCTCCATTTCGACTATTCCCCAAGTAAATCTGGCAAGTGTCTTCACCTATGGCTGTGAGATTTATGATACTGTAGCTTCATTTCCCTCTATCTTGTGGCCTTCAAGTTTGGTGGTTACCCTCCCAAAGGCTTCCCCTTCTTTGTCGGACCTCACAACTTAGCCTTTGTTGCCTTCTACCCTGAATTTTTGGATCAATCCCTGACCTTAGATTTGGAATCTCCTCAGTGGGTCTCACCTCTCTTCCACCTTCCACCGGCTCTCATGTTTCCTTTGCTGCTCAATCCAAGGAGCCCATAGCTAATGCACCTGGGTATCAACCAACACTGCCTTTCTTGGTCCCCCCCTTAAGAAATTTTATCGAGATTCCTCCCATTTCTAGCATTTTCTCATCTGAGCCTCTATTGGACTCTCCAAACCCTGTGACAAATCCTTCACTGAGTGACCCTCAGCTTTCCTTACCTAATGAAAAGACGGGAAAGGCAAAGAGCAGAGGTGTTTGTAATCAAAAGCTATTGAGGTCTTTCTTTGTTTACTTGGAAAATTCAATCTGGAATGACTGTGAGGATTGGAAAAAACCCATGGATTGGCTATGGGAATGCCCACAAGCTCCAGTTGAGCTCAAAAATTTTCTCAGAGTAGCAAACATTACCCATATCGGCCACATAGCAGACCTTGAGCATACAACATTATTTCGGCAAGCATGGATATCGGCCCAAAGACTGAAGGTCAGAAGTTTTCTTCACCCCATTGAAGATCATAACCTTGGTTTTATTGAGGTTGACTCACAACTACCGAAGATTGAGAAACAAAGCTAAGGAGTCCAACTGCCTCTACAATCCTTCTGGAGATGAGGAGAGGAGGACCGCGTTGTCATTAAATATTAGAATAGATATTTGAAATAAATAGTTCCATAATAATAATTTTGAATTTATAATTAATGTATATTTACAAATGGTTGAAGCCATGAAATGTGCATGTCAACGACTAATCTAATTGACCTGATATGTTGTTCATTGAGATGATTAACACATAAATCAGTAAGCTGACCAAGTTGACAAACCATTAGTTTTGTCACTGAACTAACATTCCTTTAATAGACACAACTAAATGTACATGATGTTAAATTAGTAAACCATCATGACATGCCTTTAATAGTAGTAACAAAGTGTGCAAGTTTTGGATTGGGAAAACTAAACTAATGTACCTACAATAATCATAATTGACCATACATGTTTGTTGTGATCAACCCTTCAAGTTTTCCTTTGCTTCTATACAAAATTAAGTGTGCCATGCAACTCTCAAAGTAACTTTGATACATATACAAATTAAGTTTGTATTTACTTGTTCGATTTGTGTTAAAGTGTTTCCTATTTAAAGGTCATAGGATTGGATATAAAGGAAATTAAGGTATGTAAACCTCCATATATTAAATAGTTAAAGAATTTAATGGATGGCATCCCTTGTCTCACAAACAAGGGTGTCTCATATGTCAACTTGGCATCTACCTGCATTTTAACTTAATATTAAATACTATTCTTATTTTTTCTATTAATATGAATGCTTGTAATATTTAATATATTGTTAATTAGATTACCCATTGACTAATTAGTGAAGTATCTAATATTGGATGAGAGAGTTGTAAGGTAGAAATTTTGCCTACCACGGTTAAATTTGGTGTTTTCAAAATTAGATTTCACACCTCTCCAGGAATCAATCAAAATCATTTACACATACCAAACAAAGTAATTCAATATATGGTTAAAGTAGTGGTTGGGAGGAGTTCATTTTCAGCTACATCCAAGGGTTTCCAAACTAGAGAAACAAGGGCATGTGTTTGATTTATGGGTTAAAGTTTGAAAAATTTCTACAAGAAGAGGAGTTGGTGGGAGTCCTTATGGAAAGGGCTTGCACCTCTTCCTTTATTTCTTAAAGTAGGCTTGAAATAAGTGATTATAGATATATGATACATATAATATGCAAACCACTCACAACACAACAATATTGAACATTTGCATGAGACATAACTTAATTAATTTTCAATATATTTTTTCACTTTATAAAAGGAAATATATGCTACCACGATGAAATACATGATTCACCAACATTGGGCACCAAACAAATGAATTGGACCACAGATGTTATATACAATGACAATCATCCACTATAAACTATGATTTTTAGCCACTCTGACAACCATCATTTATGGTCACTCATTGAACATGCTCATGAACTTTGAGATCACTGGACATGGTTAACATGCTTTGGTTAACACAATCTAGTATTGTGTGAGGGCGTTGCCTACAATGCCAGCTTTCAAACACACTTTACAACAACATTGCTTCACGAAAGGCATTTGAGATTGTTTCGTAATTTTTACATTTGTATATGAGAAAGAAAATAAATGTTACTTCTCCCTTATCCAAGATAATGCTCTTACTTACAAATTGAACAATGTATCATGACATTGCCTTTTTGTCTTCATGTGAACTTGCTCAATTAGCATCTAGATACCTTGTGAGGTAAAACTCAATGTATGTATTGTATTTGGTATTGTGTCAATTATTCATTTTTTATGTCTTAATATTGTGTTAATGGGCTTCGAATGCATGGTAAGTCTTGAATTAAAATTTTGACATGGAAAATTCCAATTTTGCAAATTTGGCAATCAAAGGCACAGTGCAGGGACAACATGTATCCACCTTGGAGGAAAATGGGGCAACCCAAAATTTTATTGATGTGTAGTTGGTGGAGTGTAGGGCCATTGATAGATTGATATATACCCTAAACAACGTGGGCGAGAGAGGATTCCCATGCTTCACCTTAGTTGTCTTCTTGATTGTTGGTTCGATATGTTGACAATATGGTTGATGGGACAAATGTTGAGGATATGGTTGATGGTTTGATATTGAAGTCAAAATCCTCCCTTAACCCTTTAGCCAAAAAGATGTCTCTTTAAGTATCTCCAATAATGTCCTATGAAGAGTCATAACATTTAACTTGGAATAATGGCCACCCATGATCATCTAATAATTAATTGAAATAGAAGTAGACCCCAATTTAGGGATTGCGTGAATCATATGGTGGGACTATGCTAGTGGGAACCCTAAATAAATGACTTGAAACCCCCTTGATCTTCTACCTTGATGACATTCGTCTCCCAAATTTCTTGTTGGATACTTAGGCCCTAAAAAACATGACAAGGAAGATGAGAGGAAGTTGACAAGGACATTAGGTTGTCCTAGAACATCATAAAGTTAGTCCACATGGATGAACATGGAATGGGAATTAAGGTCATAAATTCATAAAGGTCACAAAGGTGCATCAAAATATTTTTGGAGTGTCCCAAAGGGAAATATACAATTCTTGTCACCTCTAAAATAAAATATACATTTATTGTGGTGATAGTATCCACAAGATTCTTCGAACTAGTGGTATAGTGTCTGGCAATGAATGAATATGTGACAAGTCAATCTAAAGATTTCAACTCAATGGCATAAAATAGATCATGGGGCCAAATCAAACTTTCAAGGGACATGTCGAGGATCTCTAGTAAAATGGGGTTAGCAACCAAAGGCTACCTTCCAAATAATTTAAGGAGAGTAGGGCATATTTAGAGATGGCCAACTCAAGAAACCATAACCAAGAAAAGGGGCAAAGTATGTAACAAATATGGTTAGAGTACACATCAAAATCCCCATCGTTGAAGTAAATGGTGGTTTACACAGGGCTCATGAGAGAATATGGGATGGAGGGTAGATTGGCATGGTCAGAAAATGAGAGAAGGGTTTTATCTACTAAAGGAATATGGGATGGAGGTTATGTGTAAGTTCAGGGAGGCTTTTAACTTTTTTTATAAGGATGGAGGTGGATGTATCACAAAAAAGGAGCTCAGGACAATAATGTATTCTTTGGGTCGAAACCCCAATCTATATTGGAAGCGGTCCAAATGTTTTATATTCAATAATCCAGTGTCGAGTACAATCAACCACAAAAGAGTAGTTATAATCTTCTTGTAAATGCAACATATTAAATACCCCATTCCAAAATGATTTTTCTAAGGAGAATCAAAGAAATAGATGAGTCTGGCCATCCATCACCTCCATACATAGTAAACAACAACTAGGCTCACTTTGTCCTTTATGACACATTGTCCCATGCCAAGATGAAGCCAAAAATCTACATTTACTGATATTCTTAAGCAGAGCAAAAATATGAAGCCAATATACATATATTCTTTGAAGGATTACTCGAACTAGAATCAACTTTCCTCCTAGGGAGATCCACCTCTATGCCCATGATAAAAGTTTACAGTGGATTTTCTCTATAAGTCAACTCCAATCCTTAATTCCATAACAATTAGGTTGGAGCATAAACCTAAGATATTTAAAATCTACATCCAATGCAGTGGAGATAACACCAAAAATATGATAAATATCCAGTACCAATGCATCATCTGGGTAAGAAGAAATCATACGAGATTTATTGTTATTCATAAGGAGTCCAGAGACTGATCAAAAGAGGTCAATCTACCAAATAGTAACACATCATCGACAAATACCAAGGGAGTAACTGTGACTTGTCTACCTACACAATTACATTTAATCGATCTACCTCCACATCTATAACCAAAATTACTACCTTTGTAAATTTTCTGACTAATTCTTCCACAATCCAATATTTTATCGTCAACGTCTTCTTCTCGAAAAAGTTGTCGTAGATACTTTGAAGTAGGGATATTGTCTACTAACAAATATTCTGTAATTTTCCTCCACCATCCTTGTAGAAATTACGTTCTAGATTTGCAACTACTTATGAAGTTTTAATCAAAATCACAAGACAAAAACCTACTCTATTGCTGTCTTGGAGTTAATTCACAATTTAGAACAAAAAATCCATACATGCAA